>VZTF01004035.1:1049627-1062424 GCA_013397755.1 Cnemophilus loriae
GTGGGGACGGGGATGGGGATGGGGATGGAGCACCAGCTGTGTTTACCCTCCCAGCCCCTCAAAGCAGTCAGGGAAAGGCCCAGCCCAGGGGGATGCTCCTCACCAAGCACCCTCCAAGGACAGTGGGATCCTTCCCTGTGGGGTCCATTCACGTCTTGCTTCACCACCCTCCCTGTGTTTCACAGCCCCAGGAGCTGCTGCCAGCAGAGGGAGCAGGAATGGAGAGGGATTTGAGCCTCTCCCAAGTACAGCGTTTGCGTTTTCCCTTTTCTTGGCTGGGTCCCGAGGCCGCTCTCGGAAGAGCCAGGTGCCAGAGTTCTGTCTGCACGCTCAGAGCCTGTTCAATTAAACAGTTCAGGGAATTAACTGCGTGCCACGAGCTGCAGCAAACCCGCTTGCAGCCAGGGACGGCTGGATTTGCTCCTCGCCAAAAAAAACCTAGGAAAACAACACTAATAAAGAGTGTTAGGCTAACTGAGTCCCTGCCTGCTGCATGGAGCCTTTTCTTCCTTCTTTTGCCTCGCTTCCTCTTTTTTCCCAGCTGGGAGGGCTCTGTGGCCAGGATGCTGCTCCCTCAGGAGATGACCGGGATGGGGATGCCCGGAGCTGTGGCTTGGCTGGAGCCTCCCTTTTCCTCGGAGCCCAGGCAGGATTTGCCAGGGCTGGCAGGCGGGAGCGCTCTGGGCTCAGCCGGGAGCTCAGCCCAAGGTCAAAGCCTGGCTGGGTCTGTCCCAAGGCAGGCAGAGCTCAGCTCGGCGGGGCCAAACATTTGGGTTTTGCCTTCCCAAATGTCCCCTGGTGTTTTGGAGCATCTCCTGGGTGGCTTCGTGCCCTGTCTGCTCATCCCCCTGTCCCAGCACTTGGCCCCCACTCTCTCCTCGCTCCTGATTTTGTTGTCTCCCATTGCCCTTCCCTGTGCCAGGCAGGGCTGGGTGTTCCTACTGCCCATCCCAAGGGTTTTGGGCACACAGAGCATCCCCATCGTGCCTATCTCCAGGGCAGGGAACAGAGCTGGTTTTTCCCAAGGGAGCTTGGAGGCACTTTTCTACTTGGATTTTCTCTCCAAAGACGAAAAAGTGAAATGTTGAGTGAAGGGTGGGAGCATTTCCACACCCACCCAAATCTCACCGAGGGGATTTTCCAGGGCAGGTTTTCCTTGGTACTGCCGTGGGATGAGGGATGGAGCCCCACTGGATCCACACCCACGTTGTGATGCCCTTTTGCTGCATCCAGGAGCTTCTTATGCTCCCTCTCCCATGCTTGGATAAGGATCTCCAAGCATTGTGGCTGAAGGCACTGGCCAAGCTCCCTGCTTGCTTCCAGGGCTCCAAGCCCTGGGCTCGGGATCCCTCCCAGCCCAGCCGGAGTGGGCTCCCTCCCCACGCCTCTGTCAGGAGGAAGATGTAGAGCAATCACAGCTCTGTGCTGCAAATATTAATTATCCACTAACTGCTCTCCAGGCAGCCATTAGATCTCAGCTCTCCGACAGCTGTTCCCAGCCACCCGCCCGAGGGATGCTCCGGAGGGGGAGCAGCCGGGAGGTGGCAGGGGGCTGCCACGGAAGCGGTCCCCACGCTGCTGTGTCCCCAAGGGTGGGGGAGCCACTGAGGGCAGGGAGGATTTGGGCACCGGCACTTTTCTTTCTGTGCAAAATATTCCCATTCCAGAGTTTTGGGGGTTCGTTCTTCCCACTGGCTTTCTATCCCTGCCGCAGGAGGATGAGGAGGATTTGCCGTTGCAAAGAATTTCACCTTTCCTCATTATTTTCTCTCAATGAACAGGGTCATAAGATCCCGCTGTGGTCACTTGCAACCTTTTCATCCTCTGGCTCGTTTTCCAGATGTTTTTGGTTTGGTCCCTCCTTCCAGCACGTGGCCCCACTCCCACCCTTACCCTGATGCATCACGAACCTCTTCCATTTTCCTACTTCTTGGGTAAATCCAGCCGGTTTTGCCCTTGATCCCCCCAGGATGGGAAGCTGTTGGCCACAGTCAGGGTGAGGCTGCACCAAAGGGGAGTCGCCCACAGCCCCCCAGTTCCCCTGGAAACCCCCCAGCCCCAAGCTCTCCATCACCTCTCAGATTTTGGCTCTGACTGCACCAAGGAGCTGCAAAGGAGGGGGAAATTCCTCAGCATCCTCATTTTCGAGGATTGGAAGCGTTGCCCAAGCCTTAGTGGGGCACAGCGAGCTTCCAGGGCTCAGCAGGATGCACCCCCAGGGATGATCCCGCCCCGTGTCCCATATCCCTCTTTCCACCCATCTTCCCCAGGCAGAGACACCAATAAGGAGCTCGTTAACGAAATAAATGAGCGAGGTAGGCCCGTGCTCGTATAAATCTCTCGGAGAGAGCATTCAGACGTTCCATATTTGAGCTGGCCATCATTTAAATTACTGCTCTGCCTCCCCTCAGCCCAGCCCCTTATTACCAGGGGTTTAATGCTCAGGGCTTAATTGCGATCGCTGGCGAACTCCCCCTCCAAGCTCTCATCAGGAATTAGCTGCTTCTCCTGCCCACTCATTATCCACCCAACCCAGGAGGCTCCAAAGTCAGCCAGGGAGAAGGGCTGGGTGGCTCCCAAGGGGTCTTCTGGACTCTGGGGAAAAGTCCCTTATCATGGGAGCTGCCTGGAGAGTTCAAAATAATTCTGTATATTTGAATGTTTTCTTCTGCCCAGGGAGCACCTGGGAATGTCTGGAGAAGCTGTTGGAAGCAGATGTCTTCTAAAAGAAGTTGAGCTGTGGGGGTGACTTCCACCTTAATTTCCCACTATTTGTCCTCCTATCCATCTCCCCACCCTCTGCCCTGGGGGATTCACTGCCATCTCCCTTCCTTATCTTCCAGGGACAGAAATTGTCACCCAAGAGTTGGAGTTGTCCTATCCCTGGAAGTGTTGGAGGGCTTGGAGCAACCTGGGATGGTGGAAGGTGTCCCTGCCCATGGCAGGGGGTGGAACAAGTCGGGCTTTAAGGTCCCTCCCAACCCAAACCATTCCAGGATTCTGTGATTCTGCGACTTTTTCCCCTCAAAAAGAGGCAGGGAAATGAGAAGGGGTTGTGGAGCACCAGGCTGGGAGCAGGGACCACTTGCTGGAAGGAGGGAGATGGGACCCAAAGGGAACAATTTTGCCTCTCTGGAAAATGAGGCAGAGGATGAGGGGCTTGCAAGGGATCACAGGAAGATTTTGTGACCCTGGGAAGGTGAGATTGTTCAGCAAGCCAGGAGGGAAAGAGGGAAATTAATGAGAAAAGGTGAAAAAAAATAGTCAGGGAATAATACATATATTAAAAAATACTCTGTGTGTTCATCTCTTGAGTGGGAGGGTCCCAAAAGAGCTCAAAATTCAGGCCAGCTTTATCAAGGGGTCCAGTGCAGAGTGGAAAAAAACCTATGAATCCCCAGAAAAAGGCAAATGTTTTGGGTTTGGATGTTTTCCAGTGGAAATATTTGCCCATCTTGTTGCAAAACCTGAGGTTTCCTTTACCAAACTTGCCTCTAACCCAACCCAAATCCTCCCCCCCAAGCCACAGCAGCGATCTTTGTGTGTCCTGCAGAGCCCCAGGGGAGCAGAGCCTCGTGCCAAGTGCCAAGTCCGAGGCCACGCAGGTGGCAGAGGGCACGAGGGGGATGCCAGGGGAGGGCGGAGTGGTCCAGGGGGTCCCAAGGATGCTGATCCCAGCACGCCAGAGCCTGGCACGGGGGAAGGCATCAGTAATTGGCAGCGTGGGCTCGGCTGCCCTTTCGGTGGCGTCGTGTTTAATTGCACTGGCTGCCGGTTCAGGGGAAGAGCTGCTCGGGGGCCTTATCTCTGCTTTCACCATTTTTCTTTCTGGGAAATGAAGTTAAAAATCCCTTCACAGCAGCTCCAGCGGAAAAAAAAATTAGTCCCATATCACTATTTAACATGCACTGCTAAAAACTAGATAAACACAGGCCGTCACTTGGAGATTAGCTCCTCACATGACTAAATGATTTATTTAGAAGATTCCTTCTTTTCTCTCCCGCTCCCTTTCTCTCTCTCGCTCTCCCTTTTCCTTGGCTAAGAACATATTAATCAGAAATTAGAGGCAGGCTGAGGGATGGAGAACAGGCTGACAAAGAGCAAACAGGGAAAAGGGGGAAAGGGGAGCAGGGGCTGGAGGAAGGAAGGATGTGGAAAAGGTAGGGGTGAAAATGGGATGGGGGAAGGAGAGGGAAAAGGCTTCAAGGCGGCCAAAAAATGGATAAAGAGGGAAATCTGAGAGGGGGAAAGGAGGACTTGGGAAGAAATGGGGATGGGGTGAGGACCAAGCAGGGAAGAGGGGGCTGCTGCAAAGGTGAAAGGGTGGAGGGCAGGAATGAAAGCGAGGGAAAAATGTAGAGGGGAGGGGGGGAAAGAGCCCTAATTGTGTGCGGCAGGAATGCGCAGGGCTTAGCCCGCGCCCCGGGGGACTCCTGGCCCTGAATGATTAAGGTACTTATCAGGCAGGGAGCTCCGGAGGGGCACGGAGCAGCCCCCCGCCCCTCTAAGCCTCCCTGCCGGCCGGGGCCGGGGGGATTTGCGCCCCCAGCCCCGTCCCCGCTCCAGGTGTTGGCGATAAGAGCATCCCTGCTCAGCCCTGGCCGGCCTCTCTGCCTCCCTGCTCCGCCGGGAGGGGAGGGCAGAGGGCCGGGGGGAGCCCGGGGGGGCCGGGGGCTTCTCGCTGGGGATTTGCGAGAGGGGGATAAAGGGAGAAACAACCCTGGCAGGATTAAAGGGGAGGGGTCTCTGCTGGGATAGGTGCTGTGCAGTGTCCCTTTTCTTTTATCCACATAGATAACCAGGCCCGGAGGCTGAGGCCTACAACGATAAGGAGATTAGGAGGATTGGCTCATTTGTAGTGAGATCCTCCAGCAGGGATATCGGGCTCTCTATAGACCCACCAGAAGGTTATCTAAATAGGCTAGACTTGAACTAACCCCGAGCCGGGCCCTGGGGGACGCTCCGGGACAAAGCAGGGCCGGCTGGGACGGAGGGAGACGGGCCGGAGCCGTGCCAGGGCCATGGAGAGGGTGGGCAAGCGGCACGCTGGCATTATCCACACGGCCTGTGCCGTGCTCCGAGCCACATCCCCGGCTGTCCCCTCCAGCTGTGACCGTGCTCCTGCCAGAACGGCACCGCGGGATGCTCCAGCAGCAGCGGTTAAGCCTGTTTGTCAGCGGGCTGGGAGGCTGGGAGGCGCAGCAGGATGGGGAATTCGGCATCCATTGGCGCTGGGAGGAGGTGACGTGGTCACCTGTCCGTGCACACCCCGAGCCCCTGGCACTGCCACCCCGCTCCGTGCCGGGTGGCCGGAGTGTCCAGGAATTTCCTCCCCAGACCTGGCCAGTGGAAGGGACCCTGTGGGTCATTATTATGGGAACTGGAGTTCAATTCAACGTGTACCAAAATAGGACTTCGCACTTTTTTATGCATTAACCAAACCTTATATAAGCTGAATAGATAAGAATAAAAGATCTTGCATTTCCTAAAAATAAATAGGATAATTTCTTGGAAGACTGGGAATGTTGTCTGCAGCGAGGGACCCAAACCTCTCAGCAAATCGCTCCTCACCCAGCTTTATCCTGCTCAAGTGGAAAGACAAAACCACATTTTCCTGCCTTCAGCCTTCCAATTCCCCTCCCAGCTTGGACAAACCAGTCTTGGAGCAGCACCCATTGAGGAAATTGAAATAAAATAAGAAGTATTTTACACACTGGATGTTATTAGCAAGGACCACTCTGGTAATTTGGGGTTTAGGTACTTAGCAGACAACTTTTGGTTGGTTCAGTAATTTAAGTTGCTTAAAAATTTCAGCAGCAAATATGTACAGCTATCTTTTTATATATGTATATAAAATTGTACATGTATATTTAATTTCAACGTGAATAGATTATACTAACTTCAGGCTTTAACATAGGTTTACCATAATGTTAACTTTCATTTTAATTCGATTAAGTTTTTAAGGCAAATGTAATTCATTTAAATTAAAAAGTCCAGCTTCAATGAAAAATCGGCTTTTAATTATAACATCCACCTTTTCATTTCTTTTTTTTTAATTGATTTTGATCCCCCCCCTTTGCTCAGAATGATAAGCAACTGTCCTCGAGCATCGTGGGGGTGACTGTGGTCACTGGGGTCGGTCACCAGTTAGAGCCAGGCCAGCCTCAGGAGCCTGTCCATCACCTCCACTGGCTGCATCTCCCTGAGTTCCATATCCATGGGCCAAATTTGAGAGGAGGAGCAGGGACTGGAGTGATCCAGCCTGATCTTGGGCACTTCCAGGGATCCAGGGGCAGCCACAGCTTCTCTGGGCACCCTGTGCCAGGGCCTCCCCACCCTCCTAGGGAACAATTCCTTCCCAATATCCCATCCATCCCTGCCCTCTGGCAGTGGGAGCCATTCCCTGTGTCCTGTCCCTCCATCCCTTGTCCCCAGTCCCTCTCCAGCTCTCCTGGAGCCCCTTTAGGCACTGGAAGGGGCTCTGAGGTCTCCCTGGAGCCTTCTCCAGGTGAACACCCCCAGCTCTCCCAGCCTGGCTCCAGAGCAGAGGGGCCCCAGCCCTCAGAGCATCTCTGGTGCCTCCTCTGGACTGGCTCCAGCAGCTCCAGGTCCTTCCTGTGCTGGGCCCCAGGGCTGGGGCAGCTCTGCAGGTGAGGTCTCACCTGAGGGGGCAGAGGGGCAGGATCCCCCTTTCCTGCTGCCCGCGCTGTGGGATCAGCCCAGGGCAGGGAAGGATTGACGGGATGGTGACGCCCCTGAGCTCTACCCAGGAGGGCCCAGGTGCTGCTGGAGCTGGGACACGGACACTGGGAAGCGGAGCTGTGCCTCCACCACCCGCTGGCAGCGCGGGCATCCCCCCGTTCCTGCGGGGAGATACGGGCGGAGATGGCATCTGCAGCCCCCCGCCAGCCTCCGTGCCGGTGCTTATCTGCACTCCCGACTCCAGGAGCCTGGAAAGGATTTTTCTCCGCGCACACCAGACCTTTCTGTTCCTCCCATGGTGGTTCTCCTTCCCTCCTGGCCGTGCCCGCCCCAGCCGGGAGCGCAGCGCTGCTCGGGCCGCCTGACAGCTCCTCACGCAGCATCCTCCCCCCGCCGCTCGCTCCTCTTCCCTCCTTTCCTCTTTTTTACACTTTTTTTTTTTTCCTTTACGCTCCTTTCTCCTTCCTCTTTATTTTATCTCGATTTGCCACAAATCTGTCCCTCTCCAGAGCAGCTGCCATCTTTGTTCTTGGCCATTATCAGCGGCGGCGCACGGCCGGGCCGCGCTGCCGGCCAGACAATCGCTGACTAATAGACTGTCTGAGAGCCTTTGTGAGGGGTGGCCGAGGCGGATCTGTCACCGTGTCCTGTCACCCGTGCCGCCCCGACACCCGGAGAGAGCGGCGTGCAGCGGGCAAAGGGCTGGGAACGGGGCAAAAGAATTAGGAGGTGGAGGAGGGAAGAATAGAAGGGGGTGGAGGAGATGAGAAGGAGAAGGAGAAGGAGAAGGAGAAGGAGAAGGAGAAGGAGAAGGAGAAGGAGAAGGAGAAGGAGAAGGAGAAGGAACAAGAAACAAGAAACAAGAAACAAGAAGAAGAAGAAGAAGAAATGAAGAAGGAAATAAAGGAAAAGAAGGGGCAAAAAAAGAAGAAAGAACAAGATCAAAAGAAAAAGGGAGGGAGAAGGAAAAAAAGAAGGAAAAGAAGAAGATCCAAGTAAAAAGAAGAAAGAAGAAAACAAAAAGAGGGAAAAAGAAGGGAAGAAATGAAAACTAAGAAGATAGTGGAAAGTGAAGGGAAAAGAAGCAGGGAGGCAAAGAGGAAAGTAAAAATAAGAATAAAAAGAGGAAAATAGAAGAAGAAAAAAAGAATTAAACGAGTAGGGGAAAGGAAGGAAAAAGAAGAAAAATAAGGGGAGGAAGAAGGAAAAAAGGGAGAATAAGATTTTAAAAGGGTGGAGGAAGAGAAGGGGGAAAAGGAAAAAATGGAAGGAAAATAAAGAAAGACAGAAGAAAGCAGAGTAAAAGGGGCAAAGGAACAGAGCTCGGGCGGGCTTTGGATGCTCCGGGACAGGCGGGAGCTGCTCGGGCCGCGCTCCCAGCGCTCCCTGCTCTCTGTCCCAGGCCGGCAGAGGGGATGGCGCTGGGACATCCCTGTCCCGACAGATGCCAAGGGGGTCTGGCCGTGCCAGGGGCTCCTTTCTCCCTGCAAAGGCAGCTGCCGTGGGTGGGAGCCAGCCCAGGCTGCGGGGGGGGCCCGGCTTTTGGGGGGCCCAGGCTGCTGAGCTGGGCTGGGTTTCTCTGGTGGCCGGTGTGGTGTCACCCCACAACTTCCCTGTCTCCCACCTCCTGCCAGCCTTCGAGCCCATCAGCTCCTTGGCCGATGGAGAGGGAAGGGCCGGTGCCCCAGTCTCACCCCTCCTGAGGCTCACCAATCCACCTGGTTCCAGTTTGGGAGTGGGGTCTGAGACAAGGACTGCCCGTCCAGGGAGGGCAGCGGGGAGCCAAGGCCAACAAGGGGCAATCAGAGCGGTCCTGGGGGTCTAGGGGGGTCTCCACCCGCCCCCTGGAGCACACACAGTCATCCCACCGCTGGGAATGAGGCCTCGGTGCCCGATAGAAAGTGTTGTGCAGAGAAATGCCGAGGATCCTCATCCGGCAGCAGCTGGGAGTGCTGGTGTGCTCGGGGGCTGAACGCCCACCCTCGCAGCCGTGCCGAGGGCTCCGTGGGGTGATGTCCCGAGCCAGGCAGGGCTCTGCCATGGGAATGTGGGACAGGAGCCCCACCAGTGCCCCCAGCATCCCCCCGCCAGGCAGGGGCTGCCCAGCACCCCAACTGCTCCCTGCTGCCTGAGCTCCCGAGGAGGGCAAGAAGGAGAAGGAAGCAACATTTTGGGCTGAGTTCTTTGAAGTTTGGGGTTTCAGTTCCCTCCGTCACCCCAAGGGCCCATGAAAGGAGCGGTTCAGTGCTCCCACCTCCTTTGTGGCTGTGCCAGCACCAGCCCCGTGAGAGGGACGCTGGTGCAGGAGGGGACACAGCAGGGCTGGAAGGACACAGTGAGGACAGAGGGGACGCAGCACCCGGGAGAACTCAGGCGCTCCCTGCGGGATGCATCCTGCGGGATGCGCCGGGGCCAGGCGGGAGCGGCGAACGGCAGAGGGGGCTGCAGGTCAGGAGGAGCGGGGACATCGCAGGGACACGGCAGGGGACACCGCTGGGGACAGGCACGGAGCAGCTCAGGGCTGCCAGGCCACGGAGAGGGGGGGCTGGATCTTCCCCGGGCTAGGATGCAGCCGAGGGGCACAGAGGGCACAAGAATCTCGGGATTCAGTGGCAGCGCTGCCACTCCTCGCTGCTAAACGCCGATATCTGTCCCCCACCGGAGCCCAGGTGGCTTCCCCAGGGTGGAGCTGGACCCCAAAAAGCACCAGGGTGGTCGGAGGCAGCCCGGGGAGGCAGCTTGATGGCGAGCGTTGCTGCTCCGAGCGTGTGCACACAAGGTGAGAAGAGCTGAATTGGTGATTTCCCCAGCGGGTTTCGCTCCCGCTTGCTGCAAAGTTGTGAACAAAATGACCGGCCATGCATTGAACGGGCTTACATCGCTCTCCATATGGAAATGAAGATAATCCAAGTCTCAGCTTTGTGTTCTCCAGGAGGGAGCAGGGAGGGAGCGGGGGCCCGGGGGGATGGGGCAGGCTCGGAGCTGGGGGATGGATCCTGCCCCAAAACCTCCCTCCCTTCTCAGCCAGGCTTCATCCCGAGCCAGCACTGCCACACTGGGGGGGCGAAGACTTTTTGGGGACGCAGCAGCACCAGTTCCCAGCGCCTGGACAGCCCCCACTGAAAGCTAAGATGGGCCATGCACACACTGAAATCCGAGCCTCCTGTCCTGACATCCCCTCTGGAATATTTAGTTGCATAATTCAGCCGGTCTCTCCTTCTCACACACACACATCCCACCCACCCACGCCTGTTTGTTCCAAATAATAACAAAGAAGGATTATTCTCCCTAAACAAAGTCTTGCTAATTAGAGAGACTTTTTTTATTTGTCACTTGTAAAACCCTTGAAGTGCTGTTAACAACTCGTTTAACAAAGGCAGAAAAACCCCAATAAGCAAATAAATAAATGATTTGAAATTATATCCGAAATGGAATCATCCTTCACTGGGCAGTTCTTGAGGCTGTGGTTTGTGTGTTTGCCTCTGGATGTTGGTTGGTTTGCTGGTGGAGAGGACAGTATCCTGCAGTTGGTTTCTGGACTTTGCCATTTGTGTGGCTCGGTTTCGGTTCCGTTCCTCCCTTTTGGGTCTCTTTTTGCTGCAAAAACCTGCAGGAACGCACCACTGACATCAGGAAGAGCTGCTGGGTCGGGCTCGAGGAGTAGGAGGGGGTCCAGGGGACAGGAGATCAGGATCCTGCCCTGCCTCTGTGTATTTATTACCTGTGTTACATTTTTTATTTCCCTTGGCCACCCCACAGGTGACACTGGGAGCCTCACTGGCACCAACAACGCTGAATCCCCCACGCAGCAGGGGGCAGGGATGGGGACATCCTGCTGTGGTGGGGGCGTCCTCACTGCGGGGGTGAAAGGTGGGCACGACAGGTGGGCACCTGGCTGGAGGACCTGTTCCAGCAACAGGGAGGGCTTTGCCGTGTAGGAGCCATTCTCCGGGGCACTGGGCCCCTGCGCTTCCAGCGTCACCCCAAAAAAATCGGCAGCTTTTCCGCCGCTGTCCCCACACCCGCCAGCAGGTCCCGGTCGGAGCACATCCCCAGCACGAGCTTTTCCCACCTTCCTCCATGAACGAAGTGCACATCCCGGCTTAGCTCGATGTCTTGGCTCCCCCTGTGGCCGGTGGAGAGAGAGGCACCCCCAGTCCCCCCAGCACAGGGGTGCCCGCTGCCAGCCGGGCGAGCCGGGGCTTTCCCGTGCCCTGGAGCCCAGGTACTGCCCCGCTGCTCCTGAGGTGCCACCGGCCCGGATTGCACCCCAAACCCCTCATCTGGGGGCTCCCTCCACCTGCCCCAGCTCAGGGCCACCTCCTTGGCGTGGGGGGCTGCAAGTGGGGGGACCACAGCCACTGTGGGGGTATCTGTGCTCTTCAAATAGGAACAAGGACAGCGCTCCGCAAGCCCGAGCCGAGCTAGAAATCCCCGGTGGCACGGGCGAGGGGCAGTCCTGCCGCCGCAGGTGCCAGTGCCACGCTCGGGGAGCCTTGGCACGATGGCAGGGACACGGAGCTGGCTGGAAATGGGGACAGCCTCTCGATCACACCACCCCGCGCTGGCAAATTGCCGTGACTTAACAAATTCCCGCTGCCGAGCTGAGCTGTGGAAATCGCTCCAGTGCACGTTCCCAGCCCCCTGCACATGTGCAGGCAGCGCTTTTTGCTTAAGCCACATTTTCCTGCGCCACTTGCAAGGCGCCGGAGGGGTCACCTGGCTGCAGGGGCTGGCGGTCAGCGGTTCCCCAGCCAGTGCCACCTCCCTCGGGACCTGCGCTCTGGCAGCCGGGCATGGTCCTGCCCCTCTGGGGACCCCCCAGCCTCGGCGTGGGCTTCACCTGAATCCCATCCCCAGCATCTCACAGCACACAGGGAGCTGCGTCCAGCCCGGCAACCACCTCATCCCGCCCCAGGCATTTGGGATTTTCTAGGAGCACTTTATGTGATAACATAGCAAGGCTTTGTAGTAGAGCAGGGGGGTTTTGGAGCAGAATCTCGCCCATCTTGAGTTTTATTTGCTTTAGCATCGTCCGGTGGGGTGAGATCTGCCCACATTGGGATGGGCTGCTCCTTTCTTTCTTTCCCCAGAAGAAAAGGGGACAAAATCTGAGCTGAGCATGAGACTTTACCCAGGGTTGTGGCAGCTTTTGTGTCCTGAGACAAGAAGCTGAGGCACCCCCATGGAAAATCCCCCTCCCTCAGCAGGGAGCTCGGGTCACTCCGTGCCCCCACGCACCCAGGGCCAGGAGGGGAACACCGGGCTGACAAACGACCTGGGACAGACAGAGTCAGAGACATTGGATAAAAGCCATTTGTACACGTGGACAAGGCAGGATCGCACTCTGCCCAGCCAGGAGTCATTCCCACTGAGCTCGGGATGGAGGGAGAAGGGGATTTGTGGCAGGGGTCCAACAAAACCCAGAATTAATAGGATGAGTTTCTAAAAATTAAGAAAAATGGACCAGCTCCTCCTCCAAGGGCTGAGCTCTGAGCCTGGGGGTACCAGTGCTCAACCCCTCCTGCCACCCAGATTTTGGGGACACGAGTGGCAGGTCCAGGCCGGCACCTACAGGCAGGAGCAGGCAGGTTTTGCAGAGGAGGGGGGGAGCTGATGCCTCCGAGGTCTTGGCCACACTGTCACGACAGTGGGTGTGCACTCAGCCCTGCTGCAAAAATCAAGGCTGGCTGGTTAATTAAAGACTTGGGCCCCGAGATCTGCTTATTCAGGTCTGTGGTAGCACTGCCATAAAATTGTCACGCCTCATTTCCCGGCAGGGACTGAGGCAGCTCCTGGAGGAGCCGCTGGCTTCGTGTGGAAGGGGCTCCTCTGATCCCCCTGGGGTCATTTCTCATGTGCTGCAGCATCACAGTCAGGTTTTGTCCTGGGCAAGCTCAGCAGCAGCTTTCATCCTGTCCAGGTGGACCTCAAAGCCTGAATTTGGGCATCCATCCTTCCCTCCATCCCTCCATCCGTTTGTGAGACCGTCCCCAGGAGAAAGCAGCCAGAAAACCTTGGACCTGCCCACCATCTCCTCTCAGCACATCCAAAAAGCCACGTACAAACACAAACCCCCGTGGGATGTGACCGCC
>VZTF01004036.1:0-15303 GCA_013397755.1 Cnemophilus loriae
CGGCTCCGCATCCGTATCCGGCGGTACCGCCAGGCGGGAGACGGGGCATCCGGGGCGGGGAGGGCACGGTGGGGCCCCTCACCGCCCCGCTCCCCCCGGGGGAATGCAAAAAGCTGGCGCTGCGCCCTCCGCGCCCTCGCGGCCACGCACTTTGGCAAGCCCGCCCACTGCCCCGCTCGGGGCAAAGGGGCCGTCCCCGGGGTACGGGTGGGCCGAGGGGTCCCCGCCCCGCCCCGGGGCCACGCAGCAGCAGCGAGCCCGAGGCCAGGTTACAGACACGCCGTTTATCAGCCGTCCTCCTCCCCCCGAGTTTCGGAGCCCCCCGTGGGGATGAGGCCAGTCCCGGGGCTGGCCCCGCCGGCGGCGGGCGGCGGGGGTGGTTAGCGGTCCCCGGCGGTAATTAGCGGTCCCCGGCCGTGATTAGCGGTCCCGGGGGCCGGCGGTTCCTGGCAGTAATGAGCAGGGGAAGTCTCCGACGCGGCTCATTGACTGAAGTGTCTGTGCCATGGGACGGGAGCACCTCCGGCTGCTATCCCATTCCCCTCGCATCAAGCCTGGACCAGCACCCCGGAATTGGCGGGGGTTGGGGGTGGGAAGAAGCGCTGGGCTCTAAGGTCTTGGGGGGAGGTCTGCCCGTCTGTTAACCCTTTCCTTGCTGGGTGCATCTCTGGCTAAAACATATCCGGGCTCCGAGTGGCAGCAAATCCGTGTCCGGTGTGAGGAGGCCGCGCTGGGCAGGGACGTGGGGATAAAAAGCAGGGAGGGGATCTTGTCACCGCGTCCCTGTCGGGTCGAGGCCGAGACCAAAATTGAACCGGCTATGGTGGCCCCGGGCCAGGAACCGGGCTCCATGCGCAATGCTGCATGTCCAGATCTGCAGGGGCAAAGGGGACAGGTCAATGGGCACCCACCAGGGACGCTGTCTCGCCCCTATCCCGCGGTGCCAGCCCTACCAGGTAGGCGACGAAAGCCACGTAGGCAGCCAGTAGCAGGCCCAGGGGAATGTGGTACTCCAGGCCACGTAGAGTTGGCAAAAAGTCCACCACGAAGTAAACGTTGATGGCGCAGACCAGCCCCGTGATGAGGGTCATCAGCACCTTCCCCGGGCTGCAGGCAGGGCAGTGGGCATCAGTGCCAGGGCAGGGCCCCCACCCTGTGGGCCACTGGGCACGGAGCGCTGGGGGAACTGAGTTTGTAGGTGAACAAGACCCCAACTGGGACATCTCTGCACCCCACAGCTATATTTCACCCCGTGGTGGAGGTCTTGGTGTAGACTTTGGCCACCCTCCAAATCCAGGGCTGGCAGTGCCAGGAGGATGCTGAGGGTCCAGGGGTGCCCAAGGAACCAGATGTGTCATTGAGAGGAGTATGATGAGGGTAGTGATGGGGTCTGTTCTGCTCCGGCTGCCCTGGGCAGGTGGGAATGAACGTACCCCTCCAATGTTCATACACTAATTGCCCCATGGCATGGTTTGGGGGGGCAGGATGGGCCAAAGGGAGGGTGCCTGCAGCCAGAGCTCCCCACTCTGCCTCCTCCGTGCCTCCTTGTGCCCTGGCACTCACAGGCTGTTGGTGAAATCCTGCATGAGCGGGTGCAGGCTGGTGAAGGTGAGGACAGGCAGGACGGCAAAAGGCAGCTGAAAGGAGAGAGGGGATGAGGACGTCATGACTGCCAGGCTGGGGTGTTTGGGGGCAGGCGATGCCCTCCCACCCCCTTACCAGGATGCTCTGCAGGACGTTGAGCAGGTCATTCATGCCTGTGAGGTGGCTGACATCCTTGAAAGCGGCCACGAAGACAGTGGGCAGGATGGCAAAGGAGCGGGTGAAGAGCACCCGGGTGAAGCGGGACCAGCGGAGCTGCACGAAGCCCTGGAGCACGGCAAAACTGCACCCTCTCTGTGCCTGGGGCACCATGTCGGGGCGACCCCCCAAACTCTGGCAGGGAGGAACACGGGGGCATCTCCCCTTCCTTTGTGCCAGGGCACTGAGCAGGCTCTTGCAGGGCTGCCGGGCCCCACTAGGTGTCAGGTCCGACTCGTTAACAGAGGATCTAATTAGGGAAACATTGCGTGGGGCACCCACAGGGTGCAGTGGGTGGGCACTGTCTCCATCCCACCTCCTGGGGAACAGGGACACTGGTGCTAGCAAGCTGCCACCCACCAGCTCCCTGCAGGAATGGTGGGCAATTAACTCTTCCAAATACTCCTGGGGGGAGTGTGCTGCCCATAGAACCCCTCCACCCAGGGCCCACCTGTGATTTCCCTGCTCCCAGCTGCTCCCTGTGGAGGCAAGGGCCAGCATCCCTGTCTCTCACCTCCATGACGAACTGCCCTGCATAAGTCCCAGTCATTGTGGAGCTCTGTCCTGCTGCCAGGATCCCGATGCCCCAGATGTACAATGCCACTGCCCCGAAATAGCAGCCCAGGATGACGCCCTGTGGAGGGACACTACAGTGGGCACCCTAAAGTGTCCCCTACCCCAGGCATTCCCGTCAGCTCCCAGCTTTCTAGTGGGGTTATAACAGCCCCCAGCCCCAGGGGTCAGTGGGGAGGGTGATATATCCCCCAAATGGAAATGGATGCTCACTGGACACAGCTTGGTGCCACTCACCCCCTGGTAGATATCCACAGAGACTGTCTTGTTGTTGGTGGGGAAGATGCTGGCATAGTGACTGATGCTGCTGTTGACACACTTGTTGTGCTGTAAGGCATGACAGGCACGAGTGTGACAGCCACCCAGCAGCTCCCACAGACACAGGGGGATCCCCACACGTCACGTCTCAGGGAATGAGGACACGCACTCCCTGAGGGATGCTCGTCCTGCCCATGTCCACAGCTGGGCACAGTCATCATCTCCCTGTGGGCATGAGGTGACTGACACTTACCACGTCCTCGTTTCGCTGGTGGTAGAAAGCCTCACCGAAGACAGCCATGACAAAGAGGTTGATGAGGAAGGAGACAAAGAGGGCCAGGCAGGACTCGGTCAGGAAATACATATTGGCCTCCTTCACTGCCTCCTTCTTGGACCGGTCGATCACCCGTGTCTGGGCATGGCCAGTGACATGGGTGTCACGGGGTCAGGTGGCCACCCCTGTCCCACAGCCAGGACCAGCTGATCCCCACCAAGTGTACCCTGAGGCACCCTGGCAGAGCAGTGCCCATGGCAGTGCCTTGATCTCACCTTGACCAAGGAAGAGTGGAGGAAGATGTTATGGGGCATAATGATGGCGCCAATGATGCCCATGGCCTGCAGCAGCTCCTCTCGCCCGCAGCCCGGGCAGCTGGGCAGGAAAATGCCCTTCAGCACCTCCACCTGCCCCGGCCTCACCACCACGTACTGGGAAACAGTGAGAAGGGGATTGTGAGCTGCCACCCCCCTACCACAGGCTGGTATCAGTGGGGACACCATGTGGAGGGGTCCCTTGCCAGCATTGCAGGAAAAGGGTTGTCCCCAGCTCCCCCCTTTACCTCGTAGCCAAAGGTCAGGGCCATGACGGTGATGAGGAGGCCGAAGAAAGCCTCCAGTTTGCGGAGCCCTAGAGAGGTCAAGAGATGGGGTGGAACAGAGCAGGAGACACTGGTGCCACATGGACACCAGGGCTGCCTGGGTGACAGTACCCTCAGCCCTCATCCTGGCACTCACCGTACTTATCGAGGAAGAGGAAGAAGAGGGTGTCCACGATGGTGATAAGGACCCCGCCCCAGAGGGGGATGCTGCAGGATGGCCAGGGGTGGGATTAGATACATGGCCCTCTGTGGAGTAGGGCCATGGGGGAGACTGAGGGTCTCTGTGGGGAGGCTCACCGGCCAGCCGAGAGCAGGCTGAAAGCAATGGCCGTCCCGATCACCTCCTGCATGTCAGAGCCGATGATGGCGATCTCAATCATGAGCCAGAGCAGCACGCGGGGCACCTGCAGGGGACAGAGCACCATGAGATGCCAGAGCCCACAGTGGCGCGTAGCTCTGGGCAAGCTGGCACAGCATCCTGGGTGCAAATCCCTGTCTCCAGGCTGTAGCAGGCCAGCCACAGCAGCATGGGGACCCCAGAAGATCCCTCTCAGCTTCTTGCACAACACAATCTCAGGATGAAAGATGAATGCTAAATCCGAGCCTGTCCCCCCCTCCTCATCTCTGCCCCAGTGAGTGCTGAGGATAGGACCCATCTGTCTAGATATGGGGGGGTTGAGGGAGGCGGGGCAGAGGGATGCATCCAACCCTCCTTTCGGGGACCTCTCATTCAGCCAACATCTCCTTGCTCATTCCCCCCATCAGGGTCTTGACACTTAGATGGGACCCCTAACTCCCTCCCTCCTCTGTCATGTGATCCCTCCCCTTGAGCTCCCCCCAGCTTCCTGCCCCAACACGCCCAGGCTTTCCTGCGTCTCAGCGTCGCGTTGCTGCCCCAACGCCTGGGCTCACTCCCGCGGGGGACGCTCTCATGTGTCCCCAGGTCAGACCAGGACACTGAAGTAGCTGCTTACCACCTCTCACCCTGGGCCCCTGTACTGCACAGGTGTGGGCATTAAATGCGGGACACCAGGGCTTGGGGGGCTTTGGGGAGCCCCTGAGAGAGGCAGGTGTCTCACAGCATCTTCCTGCTCCTCTCCAGCCCTGCAAGTCCCTGCTAGGACTGTCACCAGCCCAAGCACAGGGTTCCCCCCAGACTGTGACCCAGCGGGGCCTCCCTGTGGTTGCTCACCTTGGGGTAATAGAGGTAGCAAATCTCGCCCAGGTCCTTCCCGGTCACCACACCTAGACGGATGGCCAGGCGCTGGCACAGCAGCCCCAGGACGGTGGCCCACAGTAGCACCCACAGCAGCTGGGGGGCAGGAGGGAGGGAGGCAGTAGAGACTGGGTACTGGGCAGGATCCGGCTGCCCGGGGGTCCCCAGTTCAACAAAGGTTGCAGGGAACAGAGGGGGTGTAGGTGCCCTCCCAGCCCAGTCAGAGGGGTGCCCCTCTGGCACCCCTGGGTGCCCTCTCCCTGTGCCGAGGGCCCCCTGTGCCTTTCCTGCTCCCGGGCTGGGGAAGCCAGCTGCCGTGGGCAGCCGTTGGCGCTGGAAGGGTTACGAAACCCTCGCCTGCTTCCTCAGCCCGGAGCCGGGCTCACCTTGAATCCTGCCAGGGCCCCGCTCTGCAGGTCTGACTCCACGTTGCCCGGGTCCAAGTAGGCGATGCTCATGAGGAAGCCGGGACCGGTGAAAGCCCAGAGTTTCCTAAAGCTGAACCCAGGCTGGGACAAGGCAGCAGGTCAGAGCCAGGAGCTCCTATTCAAAACCAGTGTCTCCTAACTGCACATCTAGCCCCCTTTAGCCCAGTGCTGCCTGCATGGATGTGTTTGGCACATGGAGGACATTTTCCTGACAGTTTTGGAGAGGCAACTGCTGCCCCCAGCCTCTCTCTGTTAGTGGCAGTGCTGGAGGGACAGTGAGCCCCTGTCTCACCCGTCGGACAGTGATTTGCAGGGAGGTCCGAGGGCTGTCAGGCACCATTAATTGCATTCCATGGGATTCCAGTGCTGACTTCTGCTTTTGCTACACCTCCTAACTAGGGAACGCTATTCCTTCTCTGTTCCACTGCCCCGAGACCAGACCAGGATGGGGGGGCTGGTGGGGTGCAAGCAGCCTTGGGGAGCCCTTCTGGGCTCATCCATGGGTGGCCCAGGAAGTGTCTGAGCAGTGCAGTGATCCTTGTGGCTGGGTAGCACCTTGCCCCATATCTCAGTTTCCCCATCTGGAAAACCTTCAGCATGGAAACACTCAGCCTAGGGCTGTGACTTGCCTGAGCTGGGTCTGGGGATGCTGAGGGAATGTCCCCAGGGCATGACCAAGCGACATATTCCCCACTGCAGTGGCCATTTGCCTCCCACCTCCAGCTCCCTGCAGCACTGTGCCCCCCGCCTCCCCCCGCCCACCCTCAGACAGCCTTGCAGCACCTACCCCACTACCCTTGGGGATGCTGATGAGCTCATCCAGGTAGGTCTGGTTCTGAGTGCAAGGGCACTGCCGGGGCATGGGGCTCTTGCCAGTGCTGTAACTCTGCTCTTGGCCCCTGTTCAGGGACCTGGTGAGGCCTGAGGGGGACAAGGAAGAGGAGGGGAGGTGGCAGCCTGCCCAGAGGACGAGGACACTGGTGGGCTGGCAGCCCTGGTACCAGCTTCCTCCAGTCCCACCTCAGGCTGCCTGATGAGCCCCATGAGGGACAAGCACCAGTTTTCGGGGGGGGGGGCAAGAGGATGGCTGTATGGGATCTATCAATGGCTACCCGAAGGGGTCAGATGCCACCTCCAGGTGTCCCTAAAACCGCTGGTCTCAGCCCTGTTTTCATCAGTCCAAGAGCAAAGTGCATTTCTGGGCAGCAGGGACAAGAGGAGACCCTGCTCCAACTCCTGCTGCTGGGTGGGCATAGAGTGAAGACAAGAGGCTGTTACTGGTCCTAATCCCCCCTCTCCAGCGCACCTACATCCTGAGAATTGGTTGAATCACATTCCCAGGCTTGAGGGAACAGAGGATGCAGCAGGTGAGGAATCCAGGACAGGCTGGGGGGGATGGTGCCCACTGAAAGATGGAGCACAGCCAGGGGTCCCAGCTGGAAGGAGGGGGGTCTAGGGGAGGAAAGGAGGCACAAGGGGACCCAAGTGTTGTGAGGCTCACCTGGTTCCAGTGATGGCATAGGTGGACTCGATCCAGCCATGGTGCCGAGGCTCCCTGGTTTCAGCACTGAGTGCAGTGCCTGCCGCCCAACTTTTAAAGTACTCCCCGCAGTTGCCCCCCTCCGCCCAGGAGGAGAGGAGGAGGATAGGAGAAGGAAGTGCTCCTTCCCTACCCCTATGAACACACATAGTCTCAGTTCCCCCCCGTGCCAGGAGGCCCCTTCCCTCCCCTTTGCCTCACACACAGGCAAACACGAGGCACCCTCACTGGGGCGTGGGAGCGTGTCTGCATGTCACTCTCCATCACGTGCCAAGGGTTCTGCTTGGGTGACTGGGGGGACAGGGGACAGTGTCCCACAGAGCGGGAAGGGAGGGCTGGCCCCACAGGAGTAGGGGAAATGCCATAGAAGTGGGAGTGAGGAGGAAGCAGGCACGTGTTGCATAAGGAGATCAAAATGCACCCTTAGCTGCTGGGGGAAGCACCCAGCTAGGCAAGCTCTGCAGCACAGGCTGCTCACATCACCCTTGAGTGCAGGGACCTTCATGCCAGAGATGGGGTGCCCGTGTTGCTGCAGTGTTAAGCTGTGCCAATGAAAGTGGGGCACCCCCTCCCCAGGACCCTCATAGCTGTGGAGGTGGAAGGGGGAGCAGCTCAGGTGCTCCCATGGGTGCACCTGGTTAGTACCGGCTACCCCTCTGGGCCCTTCTGCCAGCCAAGGTGTGTCCCACAGAGAGGTGGGCAAGGGGTGTCCCCCAGGAACACGTGGGGTGGTGGCAGGCACAGGGATGCAAGCCTGGCCCTGCTCCATGGTATGCCCCAGGCACCCCCCTCCCCCTAAGCAAGGGCTAGAACAGCTGGGAGGGAGACAGGGTTGCACCCAGAAGGCATGGTGGGGCTTTACAACACAGCTCAGCTCCACCTGCCCTCCCTGAGCCTCACTTTCCCCAAAGCAAACAAGACTGGACAGGCAGTACTGGAAGCTTTATTTGCTGTTAGCTGGAGGGTGGCCAGGCGGGGAGTTGGGGAGAGGGCTGGCAGCCTCAGCAGAGGCAAAGGGGGTCCCGATGGGCCGCTGGTGGGCAAAGAATTCCGCAGCAAAGGAGATGGGGTCATGTGGCTGCTGGAGGAGCAATGCCTGGAGGAAGTCAGACAGCAGCGCCCGGACCTCGGGGTGCTTCTGGAGGTAGGCAGCATGGGATAGTTGCAGCTCGTCCTGCAGCAGAGTGGGCAGGGTGAGTGAGGTCGGCATGGACACATATTTCCCCCCTGGGCACTGTGCCAGGGTGAGGAGGATGGGAGCCTGGGTCCTTTCCCACATTTAAGAAGGTGTGAGGAAGGATGCTGGCTAGCCTGCCCCCTCAATGTGCCTCCTGGGCACACCAGGGGAGACCCTGCTGGAGTCTGGCACAGCCCCATGTCCCCTTGTCCCCACATCCACTCATCTTACCTTCCTATCCAGGAAGTGGGAGTAGAGCTGGATGTCCTCCTCCCAGTCCAGGGGCTCTTTGGGGAAGGGGAGCTGGGGCTCGAACCTACCTGGCAGCAAAAAGGCAGGGCAGGGTGTTCCCCCTCAGCTTCCGGACAGTGGGCAGGGGCTGCCTGTGCCGGGGGGGCATGAGTCTCCCCTGCTCAGTACCTGACTTGCTGAGGATGGACTCATCCTGTAGAACCATCAGCACTGGGGAGCCAATCTGCCTCAGCTGAGCCAAATGCCTGAGAGCGGAAGAGCCCTTGACCTCCCCATCCTGGGTCCCGCCAGACTGGCAGGGCTGGGGTGCCTCTGACCAGACCCCTGCCCTTACCCGTTGGGGAGGAAGCTGCTGTGCCAGATAGTGGAGGCGCCTGTGCTGGTGTGCACGGCTCTCTCGATCACAAACACCTCTGTCTCTGCCAAGCCCACTGCCTGCCGCTGGATGCCCAGGGCAGACTGGGGGTGGTACAGCCAGGGGTCAGCCTTGTCTCAGAGTCACCCCTGCCCCCAGGTGCCATCCCCATGTGTCCCCCCCATGCTGTCAACCACATTCTGCCCACTCCCACTTCACACATCTCACCCTGGTATCCCCAACCTGACCCAGACCCCCCCCATCCCACAGGCCCTCCTGGCTGGCGGCTCACATAGCTGGAGGTGCAGAGGTCACCCTCTGTGTTGATGGCCGGGAAGACAAGGTCAGCGGGCATTGTCTGCCGGCGTGCCAGCACCCGCAGCAGCAGGAGGCTGGCACCCTCCAGCAGCAGCCCCCGCAGCTTGGCCCGGCTGTAGCAGAAGCTCTGGCACTGTGGCTCTGCCTGCAGAGAAACCTGGCTACCTCATGGGACAGCCACAGCTCCAGCATCCCCAGGGACAGCAACCCCCAGAGCCTGGGGCACCCCTGGTGACACAGGCCAGCTGTGCTGCCCCCTCCCAGGATGTGATCCTGCCCTCAACCTCACCTCTCCCTCCTGCAGGGTCTTTGTGACAGTCATCCCATGCTGGTGGCTCACAATGTGGGTCCTCTTCTCTGTGGGGTGTGGTCTGAGCTGCAGGAGGGATGGGAGGCGCAGGGTGGAGGGTAGAGCCAGGGCACCCCTTCTCTGAGGTGGCACTCCCCAGCACTGCTGTCAGTCGGGGTACCATCCCAGATGCACTGCAGGAAACCCCAGCCACCACCCAGAGTAGGAGATGGGGACCAGGCTGGTGGGGCAGAGCTGAAGTCTAAGCATGACACCAGACTACCCACAGTGGCCTTGCAGGGCACCAGGAGGGCACCACTGCAGAGCACACCCCAGGGCAGCAGGTAGGACACAGGGAAGGGGACATGCCACCACTGTATCAGTCACCTCCACGCACTCCTGCTCCTCCTGCTCCAGGGTCTCCAGTTGCCAGGTCACATAGGCTGGCAGAGCAAAGCCATGCTCAACCAATCCTGTTGGCACTGTCCCCATTCCCAGCCCTGGGGGCTGGTGGACAGGGATATTCCAGCCCTGGGGAGGAGGGAACTTCCCAAGCCACCCCGGCTCACCTTTGAGGGTGCTGGAGGCAGGCACACCATCCTGCTTGCCTCGGAACCTGGCTTGCACCAGGATGCAGCTCTGCACCGGCTCACCTTCCCGCTGGTAGGGTGCCCACTGGGCTGCCATCCACCACTGGCCCTCTGCCTTGTCCCTCGGCGGGGCCCCCACGGCCACCACTGCCAGCGTCTCAGCAAACAGGCACCACTCCAGCTCCTTCAGCCCTGCACAGAGGGATGGTCACCCCTGCCCAGAGGGACGGTCACTCCTACACGGAGGGAGGGGTGACCCCGAGGAGATGGTCACTCCCTCCCGGAGTGACTGTCGCCCCTGCCCAGTGTCCCTCCCTGTCTCCATTTCCCCCCCCTGCAGGCTGGGCCGAGCTCCTCACCATTTATCCCGCTCAATCCCCCGCTACCCGTCCCCCTCCTGGCGGAGCCGGTGCCCCCCCACCTCGCACCGGGCACGGTGTGGCGGAAGAAGGGGGAGGCTGGAGCGGGCACGCACCGATGAGGCTCAGGAACTCGGCAGCAGTGTCCGCCATGGTCGGGGTCTCCTGTGGGCTCACGGGAGGGGGCTCCATGCCTCGCCTGGGGGCTCCTGCTGCCGGACCCTCAGGTGAGGGGGCGGCGTGGCTCCCCCGAGCCGCGGTCCCCCCAACACGCGTGACCCTGGGCGGGCAGTGACACCCANCCCCGGGCCCCCGCCCTGCCGGACAGACCCCGGTGCCCCACGACGCCTCGCCGTCTCCTAGGCGACGCCCTGGCCCCACCTCTTAAAGGGGCCGCGCCCCCGCCGCCGGGTTTAGCGCCGAGGGGTCCCCACCGACGAGGAGAGAAAGAGACGAACAGGTGTAAAATCGATCCAGTCTTTTATTTGGGGCGTGGGGGTGATTGTGGCTCCGATCCCCAGTGAAGTAGCACCCCCCATACCCCAGCAGTGTGACCGTATGGCCCCGTCCCAGTGTGTGCGTGTGTGTGTATGTACAGAGGGGGCTCCGGCATCAAGGATGGGGTGCTGGAGAGGAGCCCCTTGCCTGGAGGTAGTACTGCCGCCCGCCTCCCCTTGCTGGCTCAATTCCAGCACCCACAAAGGAGATGCACAACACGGGGGGCTTAAGGGGAGGGGGCTGAGAGGTGGTGGTGGAGGGGAAATTGGAGACTCCCAGAAAAACTGTGGGGGGGAAGGGGGTGTAGGAAAAGCCCTTGGTGCCATTCCTGTAGCCCCAGCAGTGAGGCGGGGGGGCTACAGACCCTCCGAGAGGGGATTGAGGTGCTTTTATGTGACAGCTGGTGACCCCCTAGTCCACGGGAGCAAAGGTAGGGATCACTTACGGGGAGCCCACTTAAGGGGGTGTCCACTCTTCCCCCTCCCCCAACCTAGCACCCCAGGAGGGAGATTCACAGCAAAACAAACCACACAGTCTTGGGCCCCCTGTGCACAACCATCACCTGGCCCCGTGGAAAAGGGAGATCCGGGGAGTGGGGTGGTTCTAGGTGGCTTGGTAGAGGTCCTTGCGCCTCCGCACCTCCTTGAGGACACGGGCGCGGAAGGCGTCGGGGTCCTCCCCTCCGCCCTGCGACAGTCCCAGTGCCTCCTGCAGCTCCGGCCGGTGGGTACGCAGGAAGGGGTTGTAGGTCTGCTCTTCCCCCAGCGTGGAGGGGCACTGTGGGGGCAGCTGCTCAGCTCCCCTGCTGGAGGCAGCACCCCCGGCAGGAAGCTGGGAATGCCCCCAGCACCTCCTGCCCCTATGGCACCCACCATGCAAGAGGGTGTTGGGGTGCAGCACCCCTGCCAAGGAAACCCCGTGAGGGGTTGGGATGGTGGGTGCTGCACCCAGGGGACCCCCATGCCTCACCGTGCTCCTCTTCTCCTGGCGTTGCTGCACTGCCCACTGTAGCTTCTGCTCCAGCGCGGGATTGTCCAGCTCCAGGAGGCTGGCGAAGGTCAGGCACTCCAGTGCGTATTCATGGCCTGTGGACCCCCATACGCAGCTCTCAGCATCACCCCCACCCAGCTCTCCACCTTGGCACTGGGGACTAGGGGGACCAGCAGCTCTGCCCTGCTGTTGGGGACACTCACCTGGCCAAAGCAGCGTGTCCTCACCCAAGCCCATGGCCACATCCAGGGAGGCGAGCATGGTCTCAGGGGAGCCCTCGAATGGCCTGCCTGGACCCCCACACAACCACCTGTCATGGGGGGCACTGGAGGGTACCCCTAAGCCCATCCCAGGGTGGGGTAACCCTCCAACCCCGTCTGGGGTTGGGTGCACTCACCACAGCCAGCAAGGAAGAGGAGGTCCCCGGAGAAGAGGCAGGGGGGGCTGCCGAAGGGCCCCCCATCCAGCACATACACCATGTGGCCCACAGTGTGGCCAGGTGTGGCGAACGCCTCGAAGGTCAGGCGGCCCACGCTCACCTTCTCCCTGTCTGCAAGTGGGCTGTGCCGGGAACAGGGGGCACTGTCAGGGTGCTCCCCCCAACCCCAGCACCTCGAAATACCCACCTCTCCTGGCAACCCTTCCCCGCACATTTGGCATCAGGATTGTGCAAGGTCTCTGCCCAACTTGGTACTGTGTCAGAGACTGAAAGATTATAGTTTGTGACTTAAACATTTTCATGAAGGACTTTCAAAACTGTATTACAAAAAGCTGCAGAGAAGACCACCACACCCTGAATGGGGCTCTGAGAGGCCCTACACCGTTCACTGATAAAGATAAGATAAAGGGCTGGGGACATGCACAAAGCACAAGCCTTCAGGGTGGAGACCACAGCTCCAGGGCTATCAGCTGCCAGGCTCAGACAGACCCTCTCACCAAAGGTTTGGGGGGAGAGAGGCGTTGGGTGTGTGCTGGAAAGGCCTCTGGTGAGAGGCGCAGTGACCGCCCATTCTCTGCTGTGCAGAGGAGCCCAGCTGTGGGGGCCCTTCACCCGGGGAAGCTTATCCACAGCAGACGGGGTGTCATGGCCCATCAAAGGCCCCCCCAGAGGGGTCCCCAGACCCTGCACCAGAGCACTGCAGGATAATGCAACAGACCCTCAGTGTTGCAAGGGACAGTGTCAAACTGGCCCCTGCAAGGGAGGCACCGGGGCATTCCCACCTGGCCCAAGGTGTATATTAACCCACGGGATTTTACACTCTTCAGCATGTGGTGGCGTGTGGTGACGTGTGGGGGCGTGTGGCGCGGTGCGGCCAGCGTGGCGGCGGCGACAGGGGACCCCCACCACCGAGAAGACCAGATGGAGGGGAGCAACGAGATGTCGTTGGGACCCTTGGATGGGTCATATGCTTCCACCTAACCCCTGTCACTCTCTCCCTGTCCCCTCACCCCCCACGCACACCTCTTTCTCTATCTCTTTCTTTCTTTCTTTTCTCTTTCTTTCTCTTTGTTTCTTTTACTATTAAATAAAAATACATCAATTTTTTGGCACCAACATCTAACCTTGTTTGGTTTTAATCTCGTTCTTTTTGGGCATATTTTGAACCTTCTTAGTTCTTTCTGGTTTATACACAGAGACCTAGTTTTCTTTGGTTTTCTGGGTTTAAACCAGATCGTAACATACTGGGGGGATGGACTGGTTGGTAAGTGCTGCAGACAGTGGTGGCTGGGAATGAAGCCCCCCCAAATTTACAGGGGTGCTAGTGGGTGCAGGACTTACTTGGTGAGCTGTGGGATGGCATCGAGAGCGCTGCCGTACACCCTGCAGGAGTTGTGCTTCTGGCAGAGCGCCTCGTTCCCTCCGCTGTGGTCCCTGCAGACAGGGAAGTCAGAGACCCTAAATGTGCCCCCCCATACTCTCCCCACTAAATGGGGCAGGGCTGGGGGTCGCCTCAGCTGGGGCAACCTTCACGGCAGCTACCAATTCTTCCAGGGCCACCTCTTGCCCCTTACCAGTGTTTGTGTGTGCAGAATATGGCCTCCAGCATCACCCCCTCTTCTTCAATGGCAGCCTGGGAACGGGGAGGAGACATGGACAGAGAGATTAGGGGGGACAGAGAACCCAAGTACCAGTTTCCCCCTAAACCCTGTCCCCTGCCAGCTCCCCAAGTGCTGGATGAGCCCTGTCATGCTCTGATCTTGCCTTGGGCACTAAGGGGCAGATTTGCTCCCCTCTAACCCCAAAATACAGAGACATGCCACCCCCTCACCTGGAAACACCCCAACACCAGATCGTAGTGGTTGTGGGGGTCTCACCTGTACAGCCAGTGGGTCAGAGGGGTCGATGACAGCTGCTTGGCTGGAGCCAGTGTCGATGACCAGGTAGCTGTAGTTGTTGGAGAGCACGGGAATGGGCAGGATTTTAACCCCTGGCGGGGGACACACAGACAGAATCAGGGCATGACCCCCCTGGCTGGAAAGGGGGGAGTCCAGGCCAAACTCCCCACATCTAACATCAAATTCTTAGTTAAACATGCTTCAGGCAATTCGGTGATGGCAACCCCTCTCCACCCCAAAGTGCCAGTGCTGGGGGACGCTGCAGGGCCGTGGTGTGGGAGGGGCTCACCAGGACTCACCAGGGAAGCAGTAGGGCTGGGGCATGGAGTGGCCGTGCGGGTACCGCTCCCGGGCCTTCTTCACCTGCCGCTGGTAGAAGAGGTAGCCCAGGCGTGTGCCGGCATAGAGGCTGTACCTACGGAGGGCAGACACTCCTAGGCATTAAACCCCGGTCCCCCTAAGGAGCTCACTTGGGGAGGGGGCTACTGCCGGGGCTGGAACTCCCACAGGGAACACGTACAGGGCCACTTTCTCATTCGTGGGGACTAGAGGTTGTGTGTGTGTACCCCACACCCCAGATGCATAGGTGAGGGCAGGCACCCTCCAGCTGCTTCGAGCAGCAAGGACTGGGGGGGGCATTTCTGCAGGGTGGTCACCAGGAGGGGCTGGAGCCGGCTGTCCCTCCCCATGCTCCGGGGGGGTACATGCCCAAGCTTGTCATGGTCCAGGCAATCAGGGAAGAGAATGGGCCGAGGAAAAGTGACGCAAGAAATGCCCCCGTGCATTTGGGGGTGCAAAAGACAACAGGCTGCGGGGCTCGGAGAGACCTCCCCGTTTACACAGCAGCGAGTTGAGACGGGACAGGGAATGGTGCCATGACGGACATGTAAAGACCCGGGTTACGAAGTCCATACCCGGCCGAGGGCACCCCTGGATGGCATATCGGGAGCGATCCCTGCAGTAGCCGGGGGTCTATGGCGGTGGGAACCCGAAACCGGGGAGCAGGGGCTCCTGCCAGCACCGGGTAGCCTGACCACGGCTGGGGCACTGGGGCACCGGGGCAGGTCAGCGGTGACACCCGAGAGAAGGCGCCCCGCAGGGGAGGGTGACCGGCACCGCGCAGGGGGAGCCGATGGCTGATCCCCGGCCCGGGCTGACACCACCCACCCCCACTCCCCCGGCCGGAGCGGGCTGAGCCCCGGCCCGGTCTCCTCCGCGGCCGCACGTTCCTCCCCGGGCGGCTCCGCACAGGCGGGGGAGGGTGGCGGGCCGTCCCTCCCGGCGGCAGCACAAAGGCGGGCGGCGGCGGCTCGCTCCCTGCGGGGGTCCCGCAGCGGCGAACGCTCACTCTTTCGCTCGCTCGCTCGCTCACTCACCCCAGGCGGAACAGCAGCGGGGCGGCGAAGGCCATGAGTGCGGCGGCGGCGCGGCGGGCGCGGCGGAGGAGG
>VZTF01004036.1:23903-47126 GCA_013397755.1 Cnemophilus loriae
AAGCTCAGCAGAAAGCCCGTGCCGCTCTTCCTCCACTTGAAGAATTGATTCCCACTGGGCTGGGAGTTCAGCTTGCTGACGTCCCACCCAGACGCAGCGCTGCATGGTGTTTGGATCCCCTGGGAATGTCAGGTGAGGCGGGATCAGCACCGTAGCCACATAGTCTCTCTTTACTCTTTTGTGAAGCTTCTGTCTTCTGTGTGAGCCTTGACCCCAAGACCAACACGCTGGCAGTGACAGGTGGAGAGGATGACAAGGCCTTCGTGTGGCGTGTGAGTGATGGGGAGCTCCTGTTTGAGTGCTCAGGTGAGGTGCAGTGAACAGCTCTGTTCCCTCTCAGCTGTGTCTATCTGGACACATTTTTCTCCAGCTGATGCTGTGCTCCTAATCATCTTCCATAGCTTGGCCTGAGCAGTCTCTGTACCCTGATGTTTTTAGGACACAAGGACTCGGTCACCTGTGCTGGCTTCAGTCACGACTCTGTGTTCGTGGCCACAGGTGACATGTCTGGGCTTATCAAAGTGTGGCGGGTAGATGCCAAGGAGGAAGTGTGGTCTTTCGAGGTGGGGGACTTGGAGGTGAGTGATGGAACCCCTGGTGCTGTGGGGAGCTCCCCAGCCAGCAAGTGGGGTGGCACCACTTCTGTGACGCTGCCTGTCCCTCTCTCTGCCCAGTGGATGGAGTGGCATCCTCAAGCCCACGTACTTCTGGCTGGCACAGCTGATGGCAACACCTGGATGTGGAAGATCCCCAGTGGGGACTGCAAAACTTTTCAGGGTCCTGCATGCCCAGCCACATGTGGCAGGATCCTGCCTGATGGTGAGGCATGGGGCCTCTCTGGAGTGGGAAATGTCACCAGCTCTGTGTGAGCTCTCTGCCCTCCTGCTTCTACCAGTCTGTGCTGAATGGGAGGTAGGGGGTGAGGAGGGCCCTGTCTCTATCTGCTGTCTCTGTCTCACCCAGGGAAGCGAGCAGTGGTGGGGTATGAGGACGGGACGATGCGCATCTGGGACCTAAAGCAGGGAACCTCGCTGCATGTCCTGAAAGGTAAGGAAGAGGTTTATCACCTGGGCTACTTCGTAATTGGCGAACAGCCCCTTCTAGTGGGCTCTGACCTCTGCCTGGGTGGAGAGGAGGCATCCTCTGAGGGCAGGAGGGAGCCTGGCACTGGGTTTCTCTGTCCCCACTGATGGCTGTTGCTTGCCGGGATGCTGTCAGAGCCAGCCAGGGTGGAGGCTGCAGGAAGCTGTGTTTCGAGGCTCACTGGGTCTCCGTGGGGAGGACACATAAAGCTCATACTTTCTGCTCACCCCCTAGGCCAGGATGGCCATCAGGACCCCTTGACGTGTGTGGCCAGCAACCAGGATGGCAGTTTGATCATGACGGGCTCTGTGGACTGTCACGCCAAGCTGGTCAACTCCGCCACGGGCAAGGTGGGTCTGTGTGGGCAGGGCAGAGCCAGAAGTGCTGAGGACCCCCGAAGCTCCGTGTCCTGGGCTGGAGACAGAGCCAGGAGCGCTGGGGAACCCCCAAGCCCCCTGTCCTGGGCCGGGGGCAGAGCCAGGAGCGCTGGGGACCCCCCAAACCCAGGGCCGGTGTGCGGCCATCGGCAGCCGGCAGGCGGCGCCCTCGCGCTGCGGGTGGAGCGCCGGCTGGGTGGTCCCGCCCGGCTCCTGGAAGGAAGTTCCCTCTTGTTTGCTCCCAGGAGCTGAGGATTTGGGGCCGGGCCTTGTTCTGCTGAGGGTGCAGGCTCGGTATCGAATAAGAATGGGACTGCTGTGCATCTGGGTCTCCTTCCCTCGGCGTATAGTCACCCTCCCTCTACCCAGGTGGTGTGCGTGTTCAAGATGGAGAGTGTGACCCCCAAGGCACCCATCAGTGAGGGCGAGGAGGCAGAGTCCAACTCGGTGGAGTCGCTGGGCTTCTGTAATGTGTGAGTGTTGAGACAGCCCCTCTTCAGTGCTAGATCTTACACAGCTTGTCATACAGATCCATTTGCATCCCTTGCACTCCATCTGCTGCATTTCTCTTGCCTCCATCCTCCCCAGCTGGCTGTGGAGATCCCAGATCACACGGGACACCAGCTACTCAGTGTTCCCTGCAACTGTTGGGGTTCTGGGCTAGCCTGATGGACCACTGCCTGGCTGGGATACTCTCCAGACCGCTGTTTTCCTGCCAGGACATTGTCATCTTCACAAACCATGGGCTGATTGCTGACTTGCTGTACTGTTGGGTTTCCCAAGCGGGGTGTTTGATGGCTTCAGCCATCAGGTTGTCCCTCGTCTTCTCAATACATTGCAGCCTTCGGCACAGGGTTTGCCTTTTACCTGGAGTCTTTGTGTTTCCATCCCTGCTTCCCCATGTCCCCTGTAATGCCTGTTCCCCTCTCTGCAGGATGCCACTGGCTGCTGTGGGCTACCTTGATGGCACACTGGCTATTTACGACCTCTCCACACAGAGCCTGAGGCATAAGTGCCAACACGAGGTACTGCCCTACCCCCTCTCCCTAGGGCTCAGAGGTGGGCTTTGGGCCTGTTGGAGATCTGCCTCTGAGCCCAGGGGCCAGTTCCCAATTTATACTTCTCTCTTAGCCCTGGGCTTCCCCAAAGGGCAGCCGCAGTCTCTGCACAGCGGATGTGCTTGGCCCTAGGGTCTGGCTCTCCTAGGTGGATGGCAGACACCATAGGGGGGTGGGGGTACATGGAGAGAGCTAAGACTTGCTGGAGGTCCCCACTGTGGTCTCCCCCTGTCCCAGTCGGGGATTGTGCAGCTGCTGTGGGAGGAGAGCTCGGCCGTGGTGTACACCTGCAGCCTGGATGGAGCTGTGCGGCTCTGGGACGCCCGCTTGGGGAAGATGATCAGCGAGTACCGAGGGCATTCCGCTGAAATCCTCGACTTCGCCGTCAACAAGTGAGCGGGCAACCCCATGACCCTCTCCCTGCTGGGTGGAGGGAGCAGTGATGGCAGGGGCCTCCAGCCTAGGAGCTCAAATCACAAGCTGTCTCTTCTTTGCCCTTTGGGTCTGGTCCCAAGGTGGGGGACAGACCCAGGTCCATGCTGAGACTTGAGGGTCTCAAGGGGGAGTGCAGCACTTCAGAGCTGGGATGGGGGTGATAGTCAGGGATACTGGAAGCCCCCAGCCTCACCTCTGAGCCCTGTCTCCCTGCAGGGATGCCTCCATTGTGGTGACCACCTCTGGCGACCACCAAGCCAAAGTGTTCTGTGTCCAGCGCCCCGATCGCTAGAACTGTGTCAAGGGACGGCGTCCCGGCGCTGCCCTGCGCCTTGTGTACAGAGGGACGAGGGACATGGTTTCACCACCCTTCTCCAGTGCGTGCTTTGTAATTTTCCAGCCTGCCCTGCTTTGCCCTCACCAGTTAGGGGCCAAGCCGGGGGTTTTGTATGAAGATGTCTTTAATTATATAAATTATTTCACTTAACTGGATGCCATCTACTCTGCTTGTTGGGGGTAAGAGGATCTGGGGAGCTGTGCTCCCTCCTCAGGGATCTCCCCGGCATCCAACTATGGCGTGAGGATCAGTGGCAGAGACTCCCATCCTAGCTCTCCCTGCTCGAGGGAATGAGGGGGTCGGGATAGGAGGGAAGGGTGCAGGTTGCTAGCTGAAGGTAGGAGAATCCTGCTCTGTACAGTCCAGGAGTTTTCTAACAGAACAGGCTATTCCCAGATTTGGGTACTGCACCCCTAAGTTCACCAGAAGTCATATGTTCCACAATACAAGAATTATCTCCCTTAGGGTTGTGACTAAACACCCCTTCCAGGGCAAGGTCATGTGCATTGACAAGCCAAAGCCCCACAGCCCTTTAAGATAGAAAGATCTTCTTTATTAATGAACCCCAACAGTATTTCTTCAGATACAGGAGTTTTGAACTCAAATACTCAGAAGAAAAGTTAATATTGCATTATTCTCATAAGAAATACTGCAACTTATTTCCGGTAACATATTGCAAAGCGAAACAGCTTGAAAAGAAAAAAAAAAATTAAAAAAGAAAAGAAATTAAGTCAATCAAACTGGAATTAAAGTTTTGTTTCTTGGAACGATCGAGTCCTCGCAAGCACAGCTCGTTTCTGCAGATTACTCCCCCAACTGTCGTACAAACAGACCCCGATTGCTTGAATTCCTTATGAGCCCACAGAGGTGCAACATTAAAAGCTACGATTATCGGGTAGCAAGTGCCCCAACCTTCATCCTCCACGGCAGCCTTGGTGACCTGGTGTTAACGGGTTGTGAACGTCTTCCCCCTGAAAGGATGCAGAGAGGGGTCAGCACAGCCCCAGAGGCCTGTGGGGCTTGTGGTGCGGCACACATAGCCAAGCGCTCGAAGCCAGGCAGGCACTGCTGGGTTGGAGCTCACAGGGTCTGTGGCTGCAGAACCAAGTCACGGGGCTGTGGGGAGGGGCTAGCTTTTGCAGAGGGGACAACCCTCCTGCCCCAAAGCAGAATGCAAAGGGGACACGACAGGACAAAGTGAAAAAAAGGACACCAAGGGGCTCTGAGATAAGCAGAAGGTAAGGAACCTGAGTGATGCTCTCCTCCATCCACTTCACTGTGGGCTGCTTGTTCACAAGAGGGAGCCAGCCAGCAGGGCGGCCTGGCTCCAACCATCAGCTGGCCAAGGGCAGCGCGTGACTCTGAAGAGCTGCAGACGCACCAGGCAGCAACACCTGGTCCAGTGCCCACAAACCCCAAGGAACGACCTGACTCCTCTCCCTGCCGTGAGCTGAAGCTGCCCCCAGAGCTGGACAAGCCAGCTCTAATATAACAGGGAAAAAGCCCCAGGAATGCCACCAAGGGCTTGGTGTGTGGAAAATGGAGACACTAGGGCTTGCAAGGCCATGTATGAGCCTTTTGCGAAGGACCTGCCAGCACAGGGTTTTACCTCAGACCCAGCTCCTCACAGGACATCTGAGGCAGTAAGCAGTGGGTCACCCCCATGGCACCCCAGCCTGCCCTGGACTGCAGTACATCAAACTGAGCAAGACCGAGCTTGGGGCTGGCAGAGAAGCCCAGAGAGCCAGGCCCTGCTTTGCTACTCACGTGATTGTTTTCATTTCTTTCTTCTCTGCGTCTGGACGGGCACGGTTGAGCACCTTGAGGAAATCTGATGTTTTTGCCCTCATACGCGTGTGAATATAGGCCTGTGTTTCATTAGGACAAAATAAGGACATGTCAGGATCCTGCCTTCATAGCTGAGACTTCAGGACAAAAGCCAGGTCACTCTGAACAGTTACCCTCATTTCTGTTCTCAGAAAGGGAAAAAACCAGATCCAAAAGGGAAAAATCGTACTTCACTGCTAGAATGGAAAGAGAACAGTCTTGTGTCTAAGGGCAGGGAGAAGGCAATGATGCATCACTTGCCCTCCCTGCATTACTGGGGAGGGCAGTAGCAGACCCTAATGAGTTCTCAAGGGGCACCTCTGTCCCCTGCTTCTCCCTTTCAGCACCCAGGTTAGATGGGCTGAAGCCACCCTGTGTCCCCTGGCCCTCATACCTTCGAGCACTTGATGTGATAGTGCAGGTAGTCCCGGAATGTGTGGATCAGGTTTATGGTGTTGTCTCTGGCTGCAGCATTGGTGTGACGGGGGAACAGCACTGAAAGAAGAGGCCGACACACACCATTAGTACCTCCTGAGGCTGTGCAAGGCCTTCAGGATCAGTGCTGGAGGCTTTAGGGTGTGCTGTGTTGAATCCCTACATTGCTCTCTATACACAGCCCTTTACTCTTGACACATACCAAGATTAAGCAGCACTTGTGATTTTAAATACAAGGCTTAAGAGCAATTTTCCACATTTCCCACAGCAGCCTGTGCACTCTGCAGGATGCAGGCAAGGCCAGATGCCCAGAAACAATGGCACTGTAGGAAACTGCATGATGCTGTATCAGTGCTTGGGAGATGCAATTGGAGGAGCAAACTGGGAGGCAGACCAGGGCGCCCAGGCTGCTCAACCAGTTTCAAGATCCAGTGCCCTGGGGTCTTGAAGTTGGTTGTGGATCTTTGCCTGGCAGCTTGCCAGCCCTGTAACATAGACAGACCTGGATACAAGCAGGTAGCCTGCTCTTTCCATAAGCTGGTACTCTCTTAGGTGTCCCAGATCCGAGAGCTGAAAGAACATTTTGTTTGGGTAATGATCTCACCTGAGAATGTCAGATCAGATAACTGGGAAATTTAGTCTCAACAAGAACAAAGTATGTGCCATCCCAGACCTCTTCTTTCCATTGCTGACAGCTGCCCAGGCCTCAAGGCACTATTCCCAGCACAGGAGAAAGGCAATGCTACCTTCACCTTTCCTTGCAGTGTCTGTGCTCTATCTCTGAGCTCTAAACTACAGGAATGCTGGCCTGAGACACCCTAATAACACACCCAACCATCTGGAAGAGACATATCCCTTTGAACAGGGCAGGGTTTAGACTCCTCAACACTGCTACCCAGGGGGAAGTCATGGCTCTGCTGGCCACCACCTCTGCAGGCAGGGGAAAGTGGCTCATCAGTGTTTGGCCCAGAGCAAAGAGGCAGAGCTGGAGAAGGAGAATGCACTGCCCTGCCGCTGCTCTCTGACTGCCTCTGCTGATCAAGCACTGCACAGCTCCCTGCAGCTGGACAACCTACAAGTACAGCTGCATGAAAACTTTCACAAGAAACCTCCAGTTTCCGCAATATCACAGCAAAGCCATTCTTCCCTTTGCTTCCAAATACTGAACTTATTTCGTAGGCGGACACTAAACAGCTCACTGTCCACTTCCACATCTTCTTGCCCACAGCAGAGCTGAGGTGACCTGATACAGAAACGGGATGCTGCAAAGCGGGCACACAAGACAGAATGCAACCCTGGAGTCCCTGCAGCCCTCAACGACCCACTTCAACACTCAGGGAAGGTGAATTCCTTTCTGTTTTTCATGCAGCAGCAGGAACCTCTCTCCTCCCCAAGCAGCCCCAAGCCTCAGAGCTGCCTGCTTACCAAAGGTGATGTAGCCAATATTATCGCCAACGGCTGCGTCCGTGTCTTTCAGCTCCAAGGGTGGCTCCCTGTGGCTGAAGAGCACCTGTGGGGCTGTGTGACTGGCCCGGCGACCCTCCTTGAACTCCTGAACAAGACAAAGTGAAGGTGATTCCCACTGCGACCCTTCAGCAACATGCTGGGAAAGCAAATGGGGTTCCCTCACCCCCAAGGGGCAATGAGCAGAAGGTTGCTCAGCTTTCCCTGAATGGATCAAGTTCATCAGGCCAAACACCCTGAAAGTAACCCTTTTTCCCAGCAAAACCAGCCCAAAATGCATGGCTCTCCTGGGTTTATACACGACTGTAGTGCAGCCCCTCAGCTGGGGTGGCTTTCAGTGTATCACAGCCCTGCCATGGGTGTTTTGTGGAAGGGACACCTCAGTCTGAGCAAGCACACAAGACAGCACAGCTCCTGCTGGAACTTCAGTGCTTCCAGTGAAAGTGGGCAGTGCCCATCACCCCAGAGGAACAGAAATTCTCAAGAAGGGCGGCAAAGTCTCCATCACGCCTAGTGTAAAGGTTCTGCCGTTTGAGAAATCATCTCCCACCAGGAGTCTGCCCAGGCATCAAAAGGCATCTGGGGGTCTGAAGCTTGTTTGTGAAGCCCGCTCCTCTTAACGCTTCCCTACACCTTGAAACAATACCTTAAGGCAGGGAGATCCCTTCCCCCACCTCTGACAGCAGCACAACCCCCACCTCACAGGAAATGTACTGGCTCTGCATTTCAGGAACTGTAAGGGCCATCTCTGTGTGGGGCTGGGAATGTCCAGAGACCATTCTCCTGCCCCAAAGCAGGGCAGGCTTCCTTCTGCCTCACTGACCTCCCTCCCAACCTACACATTATCAGCTACCCTTGGCCTCTCCTCTGAGCACAGTTTCCCCTGGGAAACGCAGGAGCATCCATGTCCCTTTCAGAGTAGATCACTGGGGTTTCCTTAATGAAATACTTAGCTTGCACTTCTGCTTGATTATGCCAGAGGGTGAAATGGTTCAAATGGCTTCACTGGTTAGTTAATGGTCACATTTTCTCCATGAGAGCCCAGATGAGCAGACACCATGCCCAGCTGCGTTATGCAAGAGCAATAGCTGGAGGGAAAGAGCCAGTGTGACTCAGAGTGGAAATTCCTGTGGCTGGGAAGAGGCAGGGTTTGCTGTTGTAAAAACCAAGAATTCGGGACATGGAGACTCCAGGACAGCTGCTGCCTTGAAGCACTGCCATCTCCCCAGGAGCCTCACTAACCCCAACTTGTTCACATCATGTCTCCTTTCTCATTTTAAAAGCTGAATTCCAGGCTGAGGGATATGCTTGGTGGGGGAAAACCTCAAAGCCAGAGCAGATGCCCTGTCTGTAGCTAATGAACACAGTGAACAGAGCTGTGAAGTAAGACTTCCATTGCAACAGACCCTCTCCTGATAACAACCAGCACAGGTAAACTCGTCTCCAGCAAACTGGGCCAGTAACCTGCTGTCCATGAGCCTGTCAGCAGCACGGCCTGGCACCCTTGAACGGGTGGGTTAAAGCTCCCTGGAACACCCTGCAGGCCCTGTTCCATGGCCATGCCCACACAGGAGGCTAGCTCCCCAGGAGCTTCAGCAGATGAGTGAGGTGGGCCAGTGGCATGGATGAACACAGGTACCAGCACGCACTGAGCCTCCCCAGCTGCACACAGATGTCTCATTCTCCCCAGGCTGCACACAGTTGTTCACAGACACTCAAAGCACTTACTACAAGTTTCTCAGTGCTCCCCAGCTAAACAGCAATTGCAAAAGGTAGCTGAGTCCAGACTCAGCTGAGTCCAGTCCATAACTTGGCATTATGATTGGTTCAAGCCCACAAATTCGGTATATTCATAGCTCTAAAAAGCTCAAATTCGAGAGCTATCACACTGAGCTGCTGAGTGTTTCTGCAGCATTTGAGCATTAGCAGGAAGAAACTTTAAGGTGAAGACCACTGTCAGCTCCTCCTCAGGCATGGCATGACATTGTCTCACCCTTCCTCTCCCTTTACAGCCTCCTCAACATGCTCATCTCCTCAGCTGGCTGGTGATCCCTACACCATAGCTATCCACATTACAGGGCCTCAATGGGGGGACTGAAGTATTCACTGTGGTGCTTCTCATCTGTAACACATAATATGCTTGGTTGTCCAAATGAGCAAGACTATTGATAATACAGACGCCAATGCAAGAGCCAGGAAAATATACTGTTTGTGCCTGTTAGCATGTTCTTCCATCCCAGTGCAGCATGGAGCAAAGCATTTACATGTGTTAAACTGCTTTTGTGCTCATTTCAGCAGCTTATTTGGCAATGCTGCTTCAAGAAAGCACGCATCTGAATTGAGCACCAGACCCTTTCCCTGTAATTCAGTTTCCATACCTGCATAAACACCTTTCCGATCACCACGTCATCATCGTCCTTAAATACCGTGCTGAACACAACTGTGACACGGTCCTTCTTTGCCTCAACATACCTGCAGGTGGGAGAGAGAACCCAGCTGTGAACCGGAGCTAAGAAGTTCAACTGGACGAGGAAGCAACTGCGTGACAAGGTCAAGTAGATACAACAGCCATTCACAGGCCTGGCTGCTGAAAAGTTCCCCTCTCTTGAGACAGTATTTACAGGGAGCAAAACATTTCTGCTAGGAGTGGCCAATTCCTCTCCTGCATGCAGCCACAAGTGCTGCCACTAACAGAGACTCTTGTGTAACATCCCAGCAGCCTGAGGCATAAGCATTACCCTCATGGTATACTTGTGGCAGCCTAGGACAGGCCCTTATTAACCTGCCAAAGCATGGAGCAGTAGGATTTCCTGACTTTCCACCAAAACCTACAGCTGTGCACAGGAGCAGACTACTGACCACTGTCCAACCCCCGTGCTGTTTGGTTTGAACACTTACATTGTCTCATCGTCCCTGTAGTGGATGACTGCTCTTTTTTCTCCTTCTTTGCCCTCTTCCTGGAATTTGAAATACTTCTCAAAGACTGAAGCAAAGCAGTTGCGCTTCAACATGCCGGCTTGGTGCACAATGGCATCCTTGTCTGCAGGAAGGTTCTCCAGGTCGTAGAGCAAAGAGACATTGTAACCTGGGAAGGGACAGCCACTAGCCTTAATAATCTACATACGGCCTTAATGAAAGCAGAGACATTTTTTTAAAGAGACACCTACAGTCCCACTTTTGCCTTAAATCCTCCCAAAAGCCCCAGGGGGTGAGTGCTTCCCACTCTGAGCACTTGCCAAAAGCCATGCCTGAACTCGGCGTGTGGCCATGGCAACGTTCCCAGCGCTCCTTCCCAAGCTCCCAGACACACGTGCTGGCTGAACTGCTCCCAAGTTTTTGCAGTGAGTAGGAAGAGATGTTGTCACAGGTAACCATGGTTTTCCTGTGTCTTACAAAGCATCTTTGGGAAGAACAATGATCCCAACCGTGAGGAACAGAGGCTTCCTGGAGGAGGACTGCATAAAGAATTACAGCTTGTGCTGCACGCTACTTCATCCCTGACATGTCTGAGCCACCTTTTAAATTGGCAATTTCAAATTGCCATTCATTGTATAAAGAACCTCAGATATCAAGCTCTTCAAGTGCAGCCTTCATAAGAGCATTTCTCAGGTGACTTAAGTAATTTTGGAATTGCATTCACACACACACACAGAGGGAATGTTATTGCAGGGTTACCTGATTCAGGATTTACCAAGTAGCTTCCATAGACTTTCTTCAATACCTAGAAAAGAAATTAAACATTGAGAGCACTCAAGCTATCAAGACTTGTTTCTTCCTGCACAGCCTAGGCCATGTTTGGTCTTCTTTTAGAAGTATCAAATTACAGCACCTGCCTCCCCATGTCTAAGAGAACTTAGACAAATATTAAGTCATCAACTTCTAGTACTATTGGCTGTTCTTGCTCTAGGGAGGGCTCCCTGAACTCCACTGACAGGGGACATACTGCAGGAGAGGACTCAAAACTGAACTTTTTCAAGTTCTTGCTAGTCGGCTTTGTGTGGGGAAGAAGCCTTATAGCTCATACCTTCAAAGGGGAACTATCAGCAGAGCCTGACACAACAGATCTGAGGGCTACCACTTTTCCTTCCATTCAAAGGCAGATGCAAAGTTTGCTCAGTCCCTCTCGTCACAGCACGGAAAGTTCAGAGCACACCATGGCCTGGTGATCACACACAGCCTATTGCACGGACAGATGGGGATCGAGAGGAGACTGCCAGGCAGGCTTGGATGCCTCCCAGAAGCAGAACCGCCTACAGCACAGCAAAAAAACCTTTCTTCAAACATAATTACTGCTGAATTTTACATCAATGGCAATTTCCAACTGAGCCATAGCTCTGTGTCAATGAGGGGGCCGGGAACAGGAGGTATTTCATAGAGAAGAACACAACAATGCTGTGGCAGAACTGGCCCTCCTGGGATGACACCCACTACCACGTGGAAAGGATACACAGACTCTCTGCATGCCAAAACCCCCTCTCAGCAGAGAGCCTGCCTGCAGCAGTGCAGGAAGATGCCCTGTCTTAGCAGGAACCCCACTCTGCATTCCTCACAGTGGGGTTTCACCAAAGACAGAGCAGAAACAAGCAACATTGTCTGCAGGGAAGTACAGGAAGCAACATTATGATAACTGGAGACTGAAAAATGTAATTTCTATTTAGTCAGTACTTCCAAGCCAGTCCTGCTCAGATCCCATTTTCCTCTCAAAGTTTATAGGAAGTTGACTTCCACCACTACGACAATGGCTGTTGGTGCACAGTGCTGTCAGCCACTCGCCCACCACAGGGGTTCTCTTGGGATCACACACTGCACTGCTCCTCACTAAACATGCTGGGAGGGCTCCACCATTTGGGCTGCTTGCCACTCCTCATACCACCAGCAGTGCCTTCAGTAGCAGGCAATGCTGCTCCTAGAAAGCTCTGCATTCAGGAACCAGGAAAGCAGGACACTCAGTCATATGTCTTCTGACTTAGGTGGGTCTTACGGCAATTCACAGGAATTCGCTTTGGGTTCAGATCACCTGTTTCTCACCAGACTCACAATAAACTGATGGAGCAGTTTCCTTGTTTTCTTCCACGGACAGACACCCAGAGGCAAAAGCCTGTTGAAAAGCCCTGGGTGAACCCCATTCGCTACCATGCGGAGATTTGAAAACTGACTCAGTTCCTGAGTCACACTTCCTGCCTCGCCATCCAACCACAGCTCAGAGAGGCTCCTTCTTTCTACCATAAATGGCCCTCTGCAGCCGCAGGGCCCAGTCAACAGGAACTGAGCCTGCGACTTCACACAGCAGCAGTGAAAAGGGAACCAGTCTGCAAACCAAGGTCTGCACACGCAGCAAGAGCCCAGCACTTGCTCTCAATGTGGTTAAGAGAAGAGAAGCATCACAGATCTGTCTTGGTGCCTTCCTTCACTTGTGGGCTCAACGCATCAGTCAGGGCAACTATTTCTATATGGTCAGGCTTTGCTTTGAACTTGCAAAATTAGTGGTGCCTTCTGCCTTTCAGGCTGCAGGGTCATACAAGATGACTACTTTTTCATGAGAGAGCGTGAACACGCTTGCCCTTGTCTTTCAGCAAAGTGGGACTCCTGGTTGGCACAGGGCTGCTCCATTGACCAGTGTGAGATGGGAGCACAGATGCTTCTCTAAGGGTCAGATGTTAGATCCATCAACATCACAAGGGCATTGCCAACACAGTATTTGTAGGCAGGAGGCCTGGAGATGCTTACTCACCTCATCAGCACCGTGTTCCTGGAGTTCCTTGTAGAATTTCAGAGAAATACTGACCATCACTTTTGTCTTGTCTCCGTTGGGGTTTGAAATATGGTAAAGGACTCCATCAAAGTCTAAGAAGCAAGCAAGAGAAATGTGAGGGAACAGCAACCAGCTCCTATTTCTGAGGAAGGTTTTCCCTACACACTCTAGTAACTGCATAAAGCGACACTGCTCCTCTTGCTCCAGCCCTCACACACACAGCAAGAGAGAAACCCGCAATTAGGGAAAATGGTAATGTCATGTAGGGAGACCTGCTATCATTCACAGGGCTGAAACAATTTTGACACCAGTCCATCACAGAAAGCTTTAGTCTATAGTGTCGTTTAGCACCCCTGGCAAATCCACTCGTGCTCAATGCACAAGGATACAAACATGCAGAGACAGGAGCCTTCTGGATGGCCAGGACAGAAAGTGACTGACATACCCACCAGGCCAGAGCTGCAGCCTGGAGGAGAAAACCTCTCTGCCAGCAAAGGCAGCTCAGCCGCTGCCTGTTGTGATAGCTTCTACTTCACTGCAGAATGGGCAGGGAGGGCACGAGGCAGGGAAAGGCAGCCCTCCAGCTACCTAGCAAGCTCCACTTCCCCACAGAGCTTTGCAGCTTACACAGATTCCTGATAACAGAAGCAAAAAATCAGTTGCTGAATGAGTACTTGAACTTCCCTGGCATTTCTGTTCCTGGAGAGCAAACTTGAGGTGATGAATCCATTTTGCCTGTCACCCTAAGTCAGCTTCCTAACAACCCAAACCAGATGCTGCTAAAGACCTCATAACAAGTAGCACCAAGGGCAGGACTGGAGAACAGACGAGGTAAAAGAGAAGAGCTATGTAGCAGGCACACACCAAAGCACTACCACCACTGAACTCAATGCTCTAGGGAAGTCCCAGGGAAGGCAGACAAAGAAATAGTGGGACAGCCAACAAAGCCCCAGCTCTGGGGATACCGCAGGGTCTCCACATCGCCTCTGCCCAGTGGTGTGGGCAGACTGTTCAAGCCAGCCCTTCGTTCAGAGAAGTCAAGAGAGCTGCGGAGCTTACCTGCAAATGTTACTTCTACTGCCTCTGGTTTATTTCTAAAAAGCAAAGAAAACAAAGGAGGTCAATGCGAACTCAAACAGCAGCCTCCAAGCTATGAAGGAAAGACGATTAATTTCTAACTCCTTATTTCTCACAGGCAGCTCTTCCCCAAAACCCTTTTATCTCCTGCTGTTCTACTAGTAGTAACCTTTGACAAGAGATCTTAGACTTCTCCCCCTTCCTATAAGCACCAGTTTTACCACAGATGACATAAAATAGACTTTGAAGCTGGCACAGATTGCTATTATTTCTAGTTTATTAATAGATTTTGACATCACAGATTTCCAGTTAGAAATGTGTAAGAAGTTTGTTTTCACAAGCACACTCTCTGTACAGAACGGCCACGACACAGGTTTTGGGACAGATCTTTTGTAAGGTCCTGCAATACCAGTTCATGGAAGGAGCTGAGTAATCCTTCCTGACACAGTGCCCCCTTCGCCATCAACACCAGCTCTGCAAATGTGTTGATATAACTTGCTTGCAGAGAAGATCCCTTTTCCAAGTCCAGTGTCAGGAGCAAGCCAAAGAAGGAAACTTTCCACATGTTCATTTTATCCTGCCCCCCTTCCAAAACACCCCAACATTTTGCCAACAGCCTCTGCAGAAAAACTGTAGCTCTGAGTGTGCTCTAACACTGTCCTGAGTGGTCTCTGGGACCCCTGATCAGCAACAAAAACCCTTGCAAGCCAAAGGCACATCATATCTTACACTGTGACTATGAAGATTAAACTGCTTCTTAACAAACCCTATTTTGACATTTGTCCATCATCTGTAGAAGAGTAGGACTCCATGAAAGATGTAACTGCTTCTGGAAGGTCATTTCATGGGGATTGGCACTACATAACTGCTTTCACAGCTCCAAGCAGACTAGTATTAATAGGTCCTTCTCCAAAAGGGAATGATGCAAAGGTATCTCCACTGCTGAGAGCAGGCGTGGAAAATGAGAACTGGATAAAAATGCCAGTCTGCTACTGCTGTTTCACACCGTATCTGTATTTATTTTTCAAAAGTGGATGATATTAGAGTACAGGCTAATAATGCTGCTGCTAACAGAAATCTAGTCTCTAACAGTTCATTCCCACCTGTCTGAACCAACATACTGAAATAACTCCCCAGAGTAAAGTCAGTGGTCTCAACTATGCTGCTGCTACTGCCCAGAGACCAGCTTCAACTGTTTTGCTGAAACTTGCTCTTCCACACACTTGTGTGCGGCTGGGTACTGGCTACACCGTGGTACACACACCGAGAAAGGTAGGGGGAAGTGATGACTCAATATCTACTTTCCCTGACCATATTCTGTAACGATTTAAATTATTTTATCTCAGCAGCAAGCACTGTTTTTCCATCAGCTTTTCTGCAGTCAGCCTCATTCCTGGAAGGCAGAAATGACCACAATGTGCTAAAACTCAAGCTGGGCAATACAAGGAGACCAAGACACTGCACTGCACTGATCCCAGACACTCACCAGGTCAACAACATTTTACTCCAGCAGAAAGGGACGAATTAACCCCCACATGGAGATCCTAAGTGGAAATGAAGAGGTGTTCCTGCTTCTTGAAAGTGATTAGCTGTAAAAGGCAACAGCCCTTTTTTTGTCTGAAGGCTGGGGAGCCTCTGTCTTTTGTGCCACATTGCCGAAGATAAAAACCACACACTTCAGAGAAGCGGTGAAAGTGCACCCAAAGCAGGTCCTTTAGTTTAAGAGCTGTGCCAGCTACCTGTGACCTCTCTTGCTTTCATCTTCCCTTCCCAGCTGGGCCTGAGACGGGCTCAGCAGGCATCCCTGGCTGCATATTTAGCTTGGGCTCTCAGAAAGGGGAGCAATTCCCCAAGCCATGTCCAAGCCACTTTTGCTCACTGAGGATGGCTCAGAGCAGAGATGAAAGAAAATCCCAGAGATCCCACTCGGTCAGTTGATGCAGACGTGTTCTTCTTTTAGAGCATCACACTCAGACGTGGGAATCAGCTTGGATGGCAGTATAAATTTTTATAAAAAAAGAAGCCTATGTAGGAAGCTTTAAAGATAGCACAGCCAGGCACGTGAGAGCTAGGAACATTAAACAGGATGCATCCCTAAACCTCTGTTCCATCTTCTCAGAGTTACACCTTTCAAACGCCATTCCCCATACACATAGAGCTGACACCTCCCAGAGCCCCCACTCCCAGCAGAGCCCTCCAAACATAGCACCTCCCTCCGAGAAACGCAATGAAGTAGCTGACAGCCAGTGCACTGGAGTGGTTTTGCCGAGGAAGGATGATTCCCCATTTGGTCGCCCTGTACCCAGGGGATGGCAGGAAGATCACTCATCACATTACTGAAGAAGCCGAGCAAGACCATGTACAGGAGCCAGTGGATGGCTCTGCACGAGAGCCTTTGTTCTGCACACAAAAGCTCACTGCTAACACAGCTGGGTTTGAGCCTGTTATTGTGCAAACGTCATTTCTTAGAGAAGTTATTTTAACACTGATTTCCCAAGTGGCTCACTTCCGGTACTCGGGGATGGTGAGGAGGGGGAGTATTTAAGGGAAAAGAAAGTAACTGGGCAGAACTTTGGGTGCTGAATATTCAACCACTTCACGGCACAGCCTCAATGAAGCAAGAGCACATGTGAGCCGCATACAGAGCTCCTCACAGCCATGCTGGCCCTGTCACCTACAGCACAGTGGGTCTTCTGCCTCACTGGGCACACACTTCAGGAACCCAGGCCTGGCCTGGCCCAGGGGAGGACAGGGAAGAGCACTGGAAGTGTGGCTGGGAGCAAAGCGAGCCCTCTTAGCCTTTCACAGTTCAGGAGCTTTACAATCACAATGTTTAAAGTGCTTCTATTTCTCTGGCTCACCTCATCAAAACCACCCTGGCTACTTAAAATGTTTCTCCAACAGAAAAACCACCCCTTTTGCTATCCGGATTGTTGTTCCTGCATCAAGAAGTCCCCAGGCGGAAGAGAGAGGAGCTCTCACCTCCAGCAGTCTGTAGTTTCTGGATGAGCAACAGTACTGCAGGTCACATGCACATGGCCACTTCCCCTTGACCTCCCACCAAACCCCTCTTCCACCACCAGAAATAGCCCTATGGAGGCACAACGTGTCCTTTGCGTGTTCTGCCCTTCCTGCTCTTGTGCAGGCGAAGGCTCAGTGCAGAGGATTCACAGCAGGCCTGGGATGGGGCCTGCACCACTGAGGGTGGGTACCAGGTACTGTCAGGCTACTGGCGTGATCCCAAAGAGCTCTGCCTGGTCTAGCGTGCTCTGGTGTCCCTTGCCTCCATGAGGAGACCCTCCACACCCATAGAGAGAATTGGCAGTTTAGCAGCTTGGTGCTGAATGACTCTAAATCCCAGCCATCTCTAAGTCCCAGCCGGACTGTAAATCCCAACTGGGAAGCCAGGAGCTCCTTTGGGGTTCACTTCTACCCCTGATCCAATCTCTGAGAAACAGATTAAGCCTAGATATACTCAGAGGATTTCAGACAGGACAGCTCATCCACTCCTGGGGCAGAGAGCTGCTGTGACCCCTGCAAGCTCCTCACCACCAATGCTACCTGAACTACAGGGTCCCTCAGTGACCTTCCCTGTTTGCTACCCTCTGCCCTGAATAGACAATAAAACCAGCTCATACCAGGAATAACTGAGATGGCTTCTCTCTGCACTGAACACTGTATCCAGACCAGACCTTTCTGCAAACCCCTGCCTGAACTCCGACGCTAAAATGGCAGCTGTTCCCAGCAGCAGTCTGTTTTGTGATAACACTTATCAGGTCTGAAGTCAAACCCACACCAAATACCATTTGCCCTCTGCTTGTAACTATAAAAGACCCCGACAGGTTTTATGTCTTCTTGCCTGGGTTCCTCCTATCCATCTCCAAATGGCTCCTACGCCCTGTCTATCTAATACAGAGCCAGCTCCAAATCAGATTTTTCACCCCAGCAGAACATCCGTGAAGAGCCACAGTGTCCACAGAGAGACACCACTGAGCACTTAAGAGAAACAGCAAATCTTTTTACTGACAGCATTTCCTCCATTTTGACTCGGACAACTTCCTAACTTCCCTGTTTCATTCTCAGGCCATAAAGGCTCTTAGCCATATGTTACAACAACTTTAAGAACAGAAGAGTGAAGACTGTAATTATACAGAGCCTTCATCTGTATTAAAATGACCTAACTGCTAACTTGGCTGACAACCATACTGAAGCATCTCTCACATCACAATTAAGGCCTCTACCAAATAATAGAGAATGGCAATTATTTCAAAAGCTGTAGGCATGCACATACTCTAATCTCTTGCCCCATAGGAGAAGGGAAAAAAAAAAAAGGGTATTTCAAAGCTTAAAGCTCTGAGCAGAGCTTTCAGATCACCAGAGTCAACACACGATTTGGATAAAGTGAGCCAGATTCAGTGACAGACTGCAGGCTCTTGCTACAGAAAGGTCACCCCAATAAAAAAATTTATGAGCAATGTCTAAAATTATCTGAACAGTTCCTCCACTCCTGGGCCCCACTCAGCTAACAAAAGCCTCCCTGCGTAAGCTGCGGGAGCATATGTAATCAAAGAGCTCCCGTAGCTCTGGCAGCACACCCACCATGAACACGAGCAGGAGTGCTCTGTGAGGTGGGTGGTGCTGAGCGGTGTACGGCAGCCCCTGCACATGCCAATTCTCCCCTCCTGGTTAGGTGACCCTTCCATGCCCAAGCTTTTCCCTTGCTGTGTGCCCAATAGCCTGGAGGAGTGGGCTGGTGAGAAAGCAGTGGGATTCACAGTGGACAAAGCACAGATGGTCCTGCAGCATGCTGGCACTGGCAGGTCCCCTTCCAGCCAGATCTTTGTCCTGTGGAGCCTCAGTTGTAGGCAGATAGCCTGTGGTTCCCCACCAGCGTGATCCAGAGCTGTGCCAGGTCTCTGGGGAAAGAGCGTCATTTTGCACACACTTTCGCTGTGTTTCTTTAGTACAGTGATGGATACCTACTCTTCTCTGGTGTCAAGCATTGGTGGCTGCAGTGAGAACCACTCTCTGAAGATGAAACAGAGCAGGCTCCTCTTAGGAACCCGAGATGAAAATCGAGGCTGGAGTGATGACAGAACCACCCGTGAAAGCCTAACACTTTTCAGATCTGGCTTTTCTTCCCTCCGGTTCCCTGTGTTGTTGCACAAAAGCAGAGCACTGCCTACTTCCAGACAGAGGTGGTTCACAATGCACTGTTAATGCAAAGTCACCGTCCCTGGTGTCTGAAGCAGGATGTGCTGTGACAACCCAGGAACTACGCTCCAACACGTACAGCACCCTCAGTCAATGTGGACAGCCAGGGCGTACCACGAGCATTGCCAGTGCCAGCAAAACCCAAGGGTACCTCCTTCTGCCAGCAGCATTTCCCAAGCACTCCACAGTCAGGCAGACTGAATTTCAGCAGGTGAGGTTGTGCCTGGAGAGATGTGCAGCTCCAGGCTGGGCTTGTGAGGACACTGAGCCAGCACCTGCCACTGCTGCTGAAGGAGGGAGATCTGATCCCTGCTCCATGGTGAGCAGCCATGACGCAATGAATGGGATGAGGAAACTCATCTAAGCTAAAAATACCCAGTTTTGCCTGTTTAATTTTAACCGAGGTCACTTCCCCAATCCTGTTTCCCTTGAAGCCACAAAAATGCCTGTGTCAGCAAGAAGGAGTGGGTGCCAGAGGAACAGTCTCTGGTTTTGGTGGGGTCTCTGAGCATCCCTGAAGCACTGGAGCCACATATAATCACAACCACTCCTGAAGAGAGTTCCTCAGTAGTGCCTGGCAGCATTCAAAGCTCCTCTACCCTCCCAGCACACGAACAGCTTCCAGACGGTCCTCAGTCTCCCCATGATGAACTCACTTCAAGTCACACCATGAAAACAAAGTTCTCACTGCCTGGTTTCAGCCAGGGCTCAGCCTCTGTGTCTGAAAGGCTCAGCTCTGCAGCCCACGAGCATCAAGTGACCGCAGGTGGGAAATACCATAAAGCAGGCAGGTGCAGTTCAGTCCAGCTCCTACCAGCTCACAGGAACCACTCTGCATCAGGGAAGTTCAAGCTCCAGCTGATTTCCTGTGCAGCTAATTGTCAGGAAGCCCTGAAGATCTGTACCTACTAATAGCTGTAAAGAAACCAACAATTTAATTTTGAGATTCTCTTCTCCCCGCCCCCTGCCTAGAAAAAGGCATGCTGTACCCCAGCTATGCAAATTTGTGTTCTTTTGCTCAGTAGGTAAATAATAAGCAACAGTTTGAGATAGATGATTAATTTACTAAAGATTTTGGGTAAGCTATGTATGACTGGAAAACCAAACCCTAAGACCAAAGCCCTGTGCCACGCTTTCCCTGGGGTCAGTTAAATTAGAACAGGACAAAACCAGATGGCAAATCCATTAGTGTCAAACAGAATGAGTATTCACCAGACACAGGACAAAATCATCAAAATGTTTTACACTTAAAGTGTTTGTGGGTTTTTTTTTATGTCTGTGTGGTTAGCAAAGGGAAGCAATGATGAGAAACGGGATCATCCAACTGGTAGAGCTCATCTCCTCACACAACATTTCTATCAGAAATGGGAAAACCCACCTGTGACACCAGCTTCTAGGCAACATCTCAAGTACAAATGAATTGGTCAAAAGCTTATGGAAGCTTTCTCTTGACATGTCAAAAAGCCCATGAGACAACCTCATTTCAACAAACTTATTTCCAGGTACTGACCAGGTATTGCCACATTGCAGCAGCAAACTCCTAACCCAAGTTATTTCAACAGATTCTGGTAGCTTTAGGCTTTTATTTTAAAATGTGGTTGGTTTAAGAGAATAGATCTAATTACTAAAAATTACTAGAACTAAATAAGGGAAAAAATCAGATGCATTGAAGTCCATCATCTGTTACCACCTTGATCTAAATATCACCTTTCAACAGTGGCTGTCCAAGGAGGTGAGATTTCCATGGTGTTTACCCACAAAACCAAATTAAATTTGAAATTACCCTATTTACAGGTGGATGCTGCCAAGCCCCAAGGACCCTGTCCAGGGAGGACTCTTAGAGGTGGTTAGGCCCTGCCTCAAGTGCTGATCTCTGTCTGCAGTCCTGCCAAGGTATCTTTCACACTGGGAACTCCAGAGACAGCTGATGGACCTCCACGCAGAGCAGATTTTGACACATATGACAATAATGTTATGGCAGTTAATTAATGCCAGCTTCTAAATGACAAGGTGAAATGTGGAGTGTCTCCCACCTGACAGCCCAGGAAAGCTCTGCAGGGATCTGCCAAACTACGGCTGCACTGCAGTAGATGGGAGCGACACAGCCCATGTCACAGGACAAGTCTCTGGCAAAGGATTTGGAAATGAACCCTGCCCTGCCCCGCCCCACTTCCAGGCTGGTGCTGAAGCCACCAGGCACACCTGGCTCTGAGACAACCACTGTTGACAAATCCCTGCATCGCATCTGCTGCACTCCTGGGTTAGAGCAAATAATGTAAACCCAACTCCGCCCCAGTGCTCAGACTCACTCCTCCCTGTCACCAAATTCTTCAAGGCTTGACCTTGCCTTGACTGTCCTGTGTTTGTCCCCAAGACACACCTTGGAAAAACCATCACCAAATAGCAAAATACAGGAAATCCCTTCCTGCCTCCAGGCTGAGCACCACACGAATAACCCCAGAGCTAAGGCCATAGGAAAAAGAAATAACACTTGAATAAATGTTTTGTTAACATCCATTCCTTAGAAGACTTGAAACCAGGAGAAACCTCTCTGCACTTGCCTGGACAGGGGGACCCCAGAAAATGCACAGAAGAAAATTCAGAAGTAAATGTCTTCCTCACCTTCAGCAACATGCTCAAGGCACAAAACTTATCTAGAAACGCCATCTAAAGAACAGAACATGCCATAGATGACTAAGAGGCAGAAGCAGAGCACCATGAGCCACCCTACGAATTGATGCAGGAACAATCGGTACATCAGGGACGCGTGCCAAAACACAAGTGAGGTGGCTTTGCCATACAGCAAAATGGAAATCTCAGGGGCCTGCAGGCTGGTGCAGAGCAAGCAACCCCAGCTCTGCTCACAGAGTCAGGGTTTTGGGGTGCATCTAAACCTGCAAACTGCCCCCTCCACGTCACACAAACACAGGGACACATGCACATTTTTCTCTCTCCGTCAGGAAGAGTGCCTTGGTACGGACTAGTGATCGACAGGCTGTTCCGAGACTCACTGTGAACCTCTGTACATGCCATATTTTCTAATGGATGCAGCTGCAACACCACAGTGGTCACCTGGGAGCTCTCTCTTTCCAGTGTGGTGCCTGTGCTTTGCGGAAACTTGTTGCATTAAATGATCAGGGCTCAAGACGAATCAAAATCTGGGAGCAGCCTGTGAGATTATTTTATAAAAAAAACCCACCAAAACAAAACAAAAAACCAATCCAAGCAACAACTCAGCTGAGAGTGAGGGGAAAGCAGAGGAAGTGGCCTCTGACAACGTTCTCCATGCAAAAGGCTGAGAGCTTCAAAAATCTTTGGAGAAAAGAGGTAACACAGAAAAAGGCACCTGCCTGGGGGGTCCTTTCCTGGAGCACCCTGAGCCCTGCCTTGTGAGGCGCCAGGGCAGGCTCCACCCCAGAGATAACACCACTGTGCTTTGCCTCTCAAGGCTTTGTCTCTCAAAGGTGTCTCAGTCAGCAGGCAGTGCATCGAACCCACAGGCCACTCAGTTGCAGATAAGGACATTCATACTGAAGGGACTTCCTTCCAAGCTAAGCTATGTCCTCACAAGCATCTTTACAGCCCTGGTGCAATACTCGCAGTAAAAAAAGCACTGGCTCCCCAGGGACTGAACTGTCCCAGCCAGAGATGTGGGTGAGAACTAGATCTCCTAGTCTGCCCCCCGAGGCCAGGACACCCACCAGGCTAGCACCAGCGGCCGTGGCTCACCCGTGGGCCTGTATCCCTTCTGATCGAGAAACCGAAGAGGGAGCAAGCTGGAATTTGCTCTTCACCCCCAAAGCAAAAGGCTGAGGCCATAACTCCACACACAGGCTTCCTGTTTCTCAGCTCCCCCTACACATTCTGTACCAGCGCTGGCACCACGCTGATGAAGCCCGCTTTACCCAAAGCAAACACTCTGCAGATCCACCTTCCTCCCTTCCCAACTTTCTCCTTGTCCAGGCCCTGTTCTCCAGTCCACCTCAGCACGGCAATCTCCGATACCCTTCCCAGATCCATCCTGCTACCCCAGGGCTCTCCACTTCTCTGGCACTGACGACTCCATCCAGCCCCACGCTCCCCTCCAACACTGCCTGTCCCACTCTGCTCCCTTATTCCCCAGGCCCGGTAGCCCAGTACCCGCTGGCTCAATGTCGCTCCCCG
>VZTF01004036.1:47889-65958 GCA_013397755.1 Cnemophilus loriae
GAGCGGCTCTGAGGGAGCCGAGCCCGCTGCGCGCACCGGGGACCCGCCCGAGCCTGCGCCGCCGCTTCCGCTCTCGCGCCCGCGCGTCACTTCCGGCTCGGCGGCGCCGCCGCACGCTCTGCCCCCGCCCCGCCCTCTCCCCGCCCAGCGATGATGACGTCACAACCAGCTCCGCCCCGCGGCGGAGGCGGGCACGGAAGGCGGGGGGGAGGGGGGGGTTGTCCCATAAATGCGGTGGGACGGTGGCTGAGGGCGGTGCTCGTGATAGGGGCATCATCGGCAGCTGGGGCGCGGCAGGGATGTGGGGTGTATCTGGGATATGGAAGTCTCCAACAGTGTGAGGTGCCCCCACTCCCCCGTTAACCGAATACTCGGTGTATGGAGGTTCCTGAAACAGTGCGCTGCCCTTAGGATTATAGGGACACTCCAGGAAGTAGCAGGTGTGCCCTGGTGTATGGGGGTCTGTGTAAGAATTGGTGCTCCAGGGATATGGGGGTGCTTACAGGGGAAAATGATGTCTTGCAAAATGGATAATTTCAGAGCTACAGGGCCCCAAAAATATGAGGTGACACAGAGAGTAAGGATATTCTAGGGGGTCTGTAATGGTGCCCTGGAGCTGGGGATTGCCCAAAACTGAGCAGGTGTTCCCAGAGAATAGGAGTGTCCTTGAGTCTGTGCTGATACCCAAGGGATATGATGGTGACACTTACGAGGTGCTCCCAGGGAAGAAATGTGCCCCAAAACCGTGGGGTACGCCTACGACAGACAAGCATGGAAAACTGTGAGGATGGGGATGCTCAAAGGGTTTGTGAGTGCCCCGGAGGAATGGGGGTGCATAGGGAATGCCCTTGTGTGTGGGTTTCCCCTAAAGACAATAGGGATACTCAGAGCCACAGCATTTGCTAAGTCTGCAGGGCTGGCACAGGGGCACGGCTCTGTCTGATGGCATGGCTTGACTTCCCTTAGCTTGGCATGCCACAGCCAGGGCAACGAGGGACATGGGACTCTGTTCAGGGGGGGTCCCCCACAGCGACCCCTAACAGAGGGCAAGCCAGCCTTGCAGTCCCCCTGTGCATCCCCCAAATGCTGACACCACCCTTGCTCTATCAGTGGGGAAACTGAGGCACAGAGTTCTGCATTGCCATCACCCACTGGCCATGGCCTCAGAAAGCTTCTGCTCTCCTGGGGGGACTGCAGCACACAGGGGTGCCTTGAAGGGGATCTCCACATCCACTGAGGGCCTGGGGACAAACTGGAGACCCCCAGCTGGAGACCTCTGGGGTGCATCACTGCAGGGATGGCAATGAACCCCTGGGCGCACCCCCAGTGTGGCGTGGCCTGGGACAGGAGCGTGACAAGGGGCTGTGGGCTCCCCTCGGCCTGGGAAAGGCATCTGGGGGGACCAGGGAAGGGTCCCTTTGGCTGCCACTTCCGCTTCATGCTGGGAGAAGATTTCGCAACGTTTCCTCCCCGGGTAGTATAAAGTGGGCGGCCGAGGAAAGGGGTACGGGGAGGCGGCACGGCAGCAGGCGCAGGTGAGGGATCCTCCGGCTGGCGAGACCCCTGGGTCTGGTGCTGCCCTGCACCCCACCACACTTTGTACCAGAGCCCTTTGGGGGTGACATCTGGATTTAAACCCGTGCCTGTGTGCTTCCCAGTGAGAAACAGCTTGGGATCGGGAGAAGACCCCACATTTGAAGGGACGGCGACAGCAGCAAGCAGTGAGTCCGTGGGGTGCTCTACTGGAGATTGTGGCTTTCCTTGGGCTTTGACAGCCCCACAGCACCCATCTGAGCCCCTTCACATGCGGAGCAGGCAGGGGGCTGGTGAAGGCTGCTCCAGCTGCCCAAGAGGCTGCTTGGTGCAAGGGCAGAGGGAGGTGGTGGGTGAGAGCACCCAGGGCTGTGCTGAGGGCTCTTGGGGAGTGCAAACCTTCCGTAGTCCTCAGGGACATCAGCTGTGGGTGGTACGGGGAAAAAGTGCCTTCTCCCATTTCCTTGCACAGCGATGAGCTGGGAGGATGCTTCCCCATGGCATGTCCCTATTTCCTCCCCACTGCAGGCCCCAGGGCCACCCCATTGCCCCCCAGCCCTTCCAGGGTCAGGAGGGGAAATGCAGTACTGCTTGTTCCCCCCAGCTGGGCCAGCTGTGGGGTATCTGTGCGTGGTATACCCGGGGAATACCCAGTTCCAGAGGAACCACCAGTATTTTGGAGTGGGGAGGCAGAAAGAAGCAGCCAGAAATAGGAGGGGAAGCGCTGGCATCAGGCTCTGCCCCGTGCCCGTGGCAGCCCCACTTGGGAGAACGTTTCCCCATCAGCACTGGCAGCTTCCCTGGTTGCGGTCCTCCGGGATGCTGATGCCTCAGCATCCCAGCATCACCACCTTGGGATCACCATCCCAGGACTTCCATCCCTGGATCACTGCAAGAGAGGATACAGCAAAGCCAGGGAGAGATTTTTCTGGGCAGCGGCACCGGCCCAGCTGCAGCAGGGAACTCACGTCAGGCTAAAGGGGAAAGTTGGTCCCAGGGATGGTTTGGGTTCAAACGGGGCCAGCTCGGGGCTGGGGACCCCATAGCACTGGGGAGACTCAGCACCCCAGCAGTCCTGGCATCTCCAAGCCCTGGAGGGGTTGGGGGCTCAGAAATGGGGCAGAGGGGTGAATCTGGAGTGAAACAAGAATCCGGATCCATTCTGGGAGAAGGCTGAAAGCCAGTGGTCTTTGGGGAGGCAGGAACAGAGCAAGCTCACCATCTCCTATGTGTGAGGAGACAGGAAAAGCGACTGCCACCTGTGATTTCCCCACTGAGGCCAAGCACGGGGGGACATGGCAGTGCCCAGCTGAGCAACAGGAAAACCAGAGATGTAATATTTCCAAAGCTGCCTGCAAAGTGTGACATGTCTTTCCGTCCGGAGCTTGAAACCACTCCCACGGGAGCAAGACCAGGAGGGGGAGGAAGGGCACGAAAACACCTTCAGACCTTCTTGAGTGCTGCCTGTCCCAGGCACCGTGACCACAGCCTTGCTGATGGCTGAGGTGGCAGCAGGGGCAGCTCCAGCAGCAATGCTTGAGAGGGTGGAGAGGCTGGAGCGATACAGGGGTACTTCAAGAACTTTGGAGGTGCCTGAGGGGCTCTGAGATGCCCAAAGAGCTGAGAGGCTTTTGAAGGACACACAGTAACCATGGGAGCCCAGGGTTTCTCAAGGAGCCAGGTGTCTCCTGGAGGGATGTGATGCTACATTGATGGGGAAGCCCCCCAACCCGAGAAGAGGTGATCAGTCTATGGGGGAACCCCTTCTTCCGCAGGAGTCAGGAAAAGGACAGGATTGGGGTGAAATGCAGGAGACTGAGGCATGCAGGGGGTGTTTTACAAGGGGGCATATGAGGAACACCGTCTACCTGCACCACTGACCATTACCGGGCACAGTGTGGATGCAGTGGAGTGACGAAGGACAGCTGCCGACTGGCTGGGAGGGGAGCTGGGGGCCAATGGAAATGCCAGAGGACCCAGAGATGCTGTCCTCCCTGGTCCACAACACTGTGCCACCCCACACTCATGCCATTTTGTGCTCCACAGGCAAAATGGAGCCCTTATCCTTCAGTGGGGATTTCTCCAACATCTTCTACCTTTACAACTACACCTATGACTACAGCACAGCCATGCCTGACACTGCTATCTCATCCTCTCCATGCCGGCCTGAAAGCTCTGTCCTCAACAAGTACCTCGTGGTGGTGATCTACTGCCTCGTCTTCATCCTCAGTGTGGTGGGGAATGGGCTGGTGGTGCTGGTGGTGACCTCCAGCCACACGAGCCGGTCCGTCACCGACGTCTACCTTCTCAACCTGGCTGTGGCAGACCTGCTCTTCGCTTTCAGCCTGCCGCTCTGGGCTGCCTACCGAGCCCATGAGTGGGTCTTTGGCACTGTGATGTGCAAAGCCATCTCCGTGCTGCAGGAAGCCAACTTCTACAGTGGCATCCTTCTGCTGGCCTGCATTAGTGTGGACCGCTACCTGGCCATCGTCTATGCCACACGGGCTGCCACTGAGAAGAGGCATTGGGTGAAGTTTGTCTGCTTGGGCATCTGGGTCTTCTCCATGCTGCTCTCCCTGCCCGTGCTGCTATTCCGTGAGGCTTTCCGCTCACCCAACAATGGCACCGTGTGCTATGAGCGCATCAGTGGTGAGGACACGGCCAAGTGGCGGGTGGTTCTGCGGATCCTGCCACAGACCTTCGGCTTTGCCTTGCCTCTCCTGGTGATGCTCTTCTGCTATGGCGTCACCATCCACACCCTCCTGCAGACCAAGAATGCTCAGAAGCAGAGAGCCATGAAGGTCATCTTTGCTGTGGTGCTGGTCTTCCTCATCTGCTGGCTGCCCTACAACATCACGCTGGTGAGCGACACCCTCATGAGGACGCGGGCCATTGCCGAGACTTGTGAGAGGAGGAACCGCATCGACACAGCCCTCTCTGTCACACAGGTCCTGGGCTTTGCCCACAGCTGCATCAATCCCATCATCTACGCCTTCATCGGTCAAAAGTTTCGCAACAGCTTCCTCAAGATCCTGGCGCAGCGTGGGCTGATCAGCAAGGATGCTGTTGCCCGCTATGGCCGCACTTCCTATGCCTCTACCTCTGGCAATACATCCACCACCCTCTGAGCACTTCTGCAACCTAGCCCTTGTGGGTACCAGCGCGTCTCAGCACCCCACACACCTCAGCATCCTCATCCAGCCCCCTGGAATATGGGTGGCGATGCCATGGAGATGGGCAGGGCCACCACTGGATGCTGGACCCCAACTGGAAGGGGGCTTGGGTGGCAAGGTGGTAGGACCCCATTGCGAGGGGAGTGATGTCAAGTGTCCACCCTCCCCTCTCTTTGGGACAAAGCCTGTGACCCTGGGGATTCTGTGAGCCTGCTGTGGGGACAGTGTTTTTACCCGATGACCATCCAGCAATAAAGGAGTTGGTAGGTTGGTCACCCATATCTGGCTCCTCTTTGCCACAGGAAGGGAGATGGCAGGACAGGGCCAGGGCACATCTCTGGGGACAGCTCCAAAACGGTGGTGCCCACTGAGCCTGTCAGAGTGTGGGTAACCCTGTTTCCAGGACAGGGTTCGGCATCCTGTGCATCCCCACAGGGGACCCAAGCCCAGGTTTTGCTTCCTACAGCTCCTCAGACAGGTCCTGGCACTTCCATGGTACAGAGGTCTCTATGTGGAGTCTGTCCCACCTGGGGACAAAATCATTCCTTTCCCAACCCCAATCTCAACCCCAGCAGAGCAAATCACTGAAAGATCTCTGAGCAGCCCCTCACACCAAGCCAGCCCTGTGACCCCTGCCTGAAGGGTTCCAGCACCCTAGGCACCCCCCTCCCCCCCAGCCATGGTGTCAGGACATTGTTGTGCAAAGGGCTGGGAACCTGTCCCTTACACAACCGGGATGTTTCCGCCCTGGCTTGGGCAACTGGGGCTGACACTTGAGTGGGGTTGAGGAGCTGAAGAAGGGACTGTGACCCTGCTGGGGACTCTCCTGCCACTCTGTGTGCCAGGCCTTAGGGTGCCTGCCCCGGCAGTTGTAAGCATCTCTCCACTGGGGTCCCATACTGTGCCTCCACTGACCTTGATCCAGGTTCCTAGGGGTCCATAACCATGGGGACATCAGAGGATGTCACCCATGTGCTGGCTCATGGGTGAGTGCGGGGGTCCCCCAGCACCTAGGTGGGAACCCTGGGGACTCGGAGCAGAGCAGGATCAGTGGGGGACCTGAGCAAGGACAACCCATCACATTTGCATCTGAGAAACCTCTTGCCCAAGTGGTTCCTTGCAGCATGGTGGGAAGCCAGGGCTGTTGGCCAAAAGCTGTCTACCCTCCCCACTGTGGCATGGTGCAGGCAGTGGCTCATCCTGGCTGCAGCTGGGACACCCTTTTGGGGATGGTTTCCCCCCAGGAGGACTTGAACACCCCCATGCCAGCATTCCCCACCCTGCACCCAACCTGGGTGTCAATCTGGCAGTGACTGATAGATGACACGGAAGCCACAGGGGCAGCAGAAATGAGTAGTTTTCCTCTTTGTGGACCAGCCGCAAGAAAGACACATCTCAAACCCAAAATGTTGGGCAGCAGGACCTGCATGCAGGCCCTGGACACCTGGGTGCCCAGTAAGTCCAAGAGGAGGCAGCCAGGGCAGGAGGTGGCCCAGACATGGTGCCAGAGCTGCTGTTCCTGCTCATGTAGCCTGCGGGTGCCTTTGCTGGTAGCAAATCAGGCAGCAGCGGCCGTGCTTGCCCATGTCCACGGAGCACGTGTGGCACACCTTGCCCTGGCACAGCCTGCCGAGAGAGCAGGAGGTGAGAGCCAAGCCATCCCTGCACTGTGCCAGTGCCACCCCTCATTCCCCCCATAGCCCACCTGCAGTTGTACCGCCGGGAGAGGAGGCGGAAATCCTTGTGGCAGCGGGCACACAACCCTGGGTCGCGGGGCACCGGACTGGCTATCGGGGTGTCAATGCCCTCTGTCTTCTGCCACAGGGCATCCTTCTCCCTGCGGGAGGAGAGGGGTCAGTCCTGGATTTGCCTGGGCTCTGGTGCCCTCCTCTGGGCAAAGGGGTTTGAGTCCCCTTGCCCTTGCGTGGAGTCCCCGGGGCTCTCACCGCAGCAGCTCCAGCAGCCGCTCCTTCATGTCGCGGACGAGCTCCTGCTGCCGTGCCTGCTCGGCACCACGCGTGGCCTCCCGCTCCAGGGCCTCCCGCTGCGCCCGCTGCAGCGCCGATGCCCAGCGCTCACCGTCCTGCCGGGCCCTGGCGCGGAGCAGTGGCAACATGGTCCCCCTGTCTCTCAGCTGGTCGTCTCTCCATCCCTCCATGCATGTGGATAAACCNCTTCTTTTCTCTGCTTTTGCCCATCCATCCTCAAGCTCTCTCCCCATCCTCACAGCCACTTTGCCGTCTGTCACCCATCCGTTTCCTCACTGTTCATCCATTCTTTTCCACATCCGTACCCCTGGCCTTCTGCCCACTCACCCATCCATCTACTTACCCCAAATTCATCCCTGCATCTCTCCATCCAGCGTCCCATCTCCATCCATGCATCCTAAATTGATCCCTCCTTCCCTCCCTCTACCTACTAACGCCAAATCACTCCATCCCTCTGCCCACCTACCCCTCCACCTACCTATCAGTCCAAAACTGACCCCTCCCTCCAGTCCTCCCCACTCAAATCCTTCCCTCCCTCCCCTGGCCAATCCCCAGCTGCTGTTCGGCTGTGTCCAAGCAGGACATCATTGGGGGTCCCAGGGGGAACCATGTGGCAAGTGGAGATAGGAGGTCCCACTGTGGGGTGATGGGTGGTGGAAGTAGGGGTCCCTGCCCAACCTGCTGAGCTCCTCCTGCAGCCGAGCCATCTCCTGTTGCTGGGCCTGGAGCTGCTGCCGGCTCTGCCAGGTCTCTTCCCGTGCTGTGGCGGCCAGGCTGGCCAAGTGCTGGGGGAGAGTGGGGGCTCAATCCTGGACCCCAAACCCCCACCCCACCATGGGATCCCCTTGGACTTGCCCATACCATGGCCATGCTGGCAACTGTGCTGGGCACCCCCTCTGCCTGGGGGGCTGGTGGGGGCTCCTGGGGACCACGGGCGAGGTCCAGTGCCTGCCGCAGCACCTCCTCCACGGCAGCCACCTCATTTGAGGAACCAGCATCCTCCAGCATGTCCGTCCGTCCCGCCGCCACCAGCGCTTCCTGGCACTCCTGCAGGCGCGAGGTCAGCGCCGCTGCCTCTGCCACCACCCTGGTCAGCTGGGTACCCCGCTCCTCTGCCACCTCTTGCCAGCCCCGTGCCTCCTCCTGTGCCTGTGCCAGTGCCCCTGAGTCCCCTGCTGCCAGCGCTGCCTCCAGTGCCCGCTCCAGGAAGGCGTTGGTTTCCCGCAGTGCCTCAGCCTCGTGTGCCCACAGCTGGGCCCGCCGGGCACTGCCCTCCTCCCTCTGCTGGTGCTGCAGTTCCACCTGCGCCAGCCGCAGCGCCAGCGCCTGTGCTGCCGCCTCACGCTGACCCAGCTCGGCCCTCAGCTGGGACACCAGTGCCTGCAGGGATGCCTCTGTCCCACCCAGCTGCCTGGGCACCAGTGACAGGGAGCCCAGCATGCACCTTGTGCCAGTGAGCAGTGGGGACATGCCAGGCTCTCCGGCACCGTCAGGCTGGGGTGCTTTGCCAGCGCCATGTGTGTCCTCCAGTTCCTCTACATCCACATCCTTCGTCTCCTTCTCATCCTCCTCCAACTCTTCATCCTTCTTTTCCAAATCCTCCTCCATGTCCTTCTTCATGTCCACTTCCACATCCTCCACCTTCACATCCTCCACCTTCACCTCCTCTGTATCGTCACTGTCATCCTTCTCCACCTTCTCTTCATCCTCCTCTTCCATGTCCTTCTTCACCTCCACATCCTCCATATCGCCCTCTATATCTTCCATCTCCACACTCCCTGCCTGCACGGCAGCCAAAGTGGGTGGGCACGGATGGGCTGGTGCCCCATGGGGTGCCACAGTGGGATGGGCGATACCATCGGACCATCCATGTGCCACAGTGCCAGTACTGTCCGTCTGCAGAGCTGTCTTTGCTGGGCTGCTCCTGATCACTGGGCTGGGCCGTACCAGTGGCCTAGAAGGGACACAGGGCTCAGGACTACCAGGTCACCCCGAAGGTGAACAGGGCATTACCACCCTCCATTTAGGCTCCCTTGGCACAGCCAGCCTTTAGGAATTTAGGGGACAGCAGGGCAGAAGATCAGGGATGTTGGTGCCACCAGCCTGAGCACCCACAGAACAGGTAGCACCTATCGACCCAAGCCTGTGTGCTTGTGGCAGTGTGTGCACACGAGCGTGTGAGCAGCAGAACAGGTGTGAGTGTGCTGGAACAGCTGCATCCATGAGTGCCCCCCACAAGTGTGGCTGGGGACGAGGGTGTGCAAGCACACACGTGTCCCTGTGTGTCGGATGTCACAATGTCATGGTGTTGCAGCAGGTATATAATTGGCAGAGCACGGCTCTGTGTGTGTGTACACATGCATGTGGCATGTTTGCAGGCACAGGCAGGGTGTGCATGCTGGTGCCAGTGACTGTGCCCTCCTGGGGCCACATATGGAGAGCTGGCACATCTGGGGTCCTGTGTGGGGTTTAGGGCAGTGGGGCATGCCCACATGCTTCTCTGCGATGCTAAGCCCCAGGTGCCTCTGATGCCCCTGACACTCCCAGTGCTGCCAATGCCCCTGGTGCCCCCAGTGTCCCCAAGCTCACTCGGAGAACATGGGCCAGGCGGTGTCCAGGTCATCTCTGCGCAGGGCCAGGTGGAAGGTGACACAGTCCAGCTCATAGAGGCTGCCCAGGATCTCTGCCCGCCTTTTGGGGCTCAGGAAGGGACTGCGGGCGTAGTACCACTCGCTGCAACCACAAAACAGGCTCATGCATCCCTCTATGCCCTGGACAGGTACACATGCCTGCAGCACCTCTGCTGACTGGGTGCTCCAGGGCACTGCCCACCCCCCCCGTGTCCCCCNGCCGGTGCACCAGGCAGTACCGCAGAAAGGCTCGACCCCTGCCCACAGGGGTCTTCAGCTGCAGGGGAGAGGGGGTTATCAATCCCTGTCACTCCAGTCTGCCTCCTCCACACCTCCCCCCAGCCCATGCAGGGGGAAAGAGGATCCCCAGGGCTAGGGCTGGGGTGCAGTGGGGATCCCAGAGGGGAGCAAACCATTTATAGCACCAGTGGGCGAATCCTTGGTGCCCAAGTGAGTGTGTGCCTGTGCACAAATGCATGTGCACCCACAAGGAAGCAAAAGCCTGTGTGCACAGGTCCCCGGGTATCCCACCAGCCCATGCCCACCTTGTCCAGGGAGGTGACAAAGTGAATGCCTTCGTGCTCCTGCCGGCACCGTGCTAGGCCCTGGCACAAGAAGTCCCAGTAGTCCTTGCGCTGCCCAAAGAAGCTCCTCTTCTCCTTGAGGTCAAACTGGCAGAGGTACAAGCTTGGACTTTCTTTCTTGGGGGTGTCCCCTGTTCCCCCCAGCCTGTTCCCTGTGGGGCTGGAATCCAGCCAGCTCCCCCAGCAGGGTTGGTCTGGGTGTCCCTGGCTGTCCTCTCTTCGCTGGCTCCGTACCTCAATTTCCCTTTTGCAGCACATGTAATTACACACGTGGACAAGGGAGAGCCTGGTCCAGGTGGCTGGGGATGCCCAGGGCCAGACAACGCTGGGTGGGGTTATTCCATCCCCAGAATTGTTAACACAGGGTCCCCTCTGCTCTCAGCTGTGCCTAAGGGGAAACTGAGGCAGGGAGCAGCAGGGACCGAGGAGCAGCAGTACCTGGAGGAGGAACTCTAGCTGGGCACAGAGGCTGTGCAGCTCCCGGCTCCCATCTGTCACCGGCAGGTTCTTCTCCTGGTAGCTGCGGTTCAGCTCAGCCACGGTCTCTGCAGGATGGCAGGGCTGGGCTGGCATGGCACCCTCTCCCATCCTACCCCTCTCCCCACTGCCTCACAACTCCTGGTCTTGGGGATTTCTGATGGTGGGTAAAATCATAGAATCATAGAATCTAAGTTGGAAAAGACCTCCAAGATCAAGTCCAGTCTTTAACCCAGCACTTCCAAATCCATGTACCCAAATGCCACATCTACACATCTTTTAAATACCTCCATGGGTGGTGACTCTGCTATTTCCCTGGGTAGCCTGTTCCAATGCTTGATAAACATTTCCATGAAGAAATTTTTCCTAATATCCAATCTAAACCTCTCCTGGCACAACTTGAGGCCATTTCCTCTTGTCTTAACCCTTGTAACTGGGGAGAAGAGACTGACCCCCTCCTGGCTACAACCTCATTTCAAGTAGTTGTAGAGAATGATAAGATGCCCCACCGAGCCTCCTTTTCTTCAAATAGAAAGAGGAACTTGCCCTGGGATGAAGGAGAGGAGCCAGGGGAGCAAGGAGCACAGCCACCTCCTGGGCACTGCTGGCTGGCAGTGAGGATGGGAGCAGGCAGCAGTGGCAGGGCTAGCACCGGGGATACTCTGGAGCACCCCTGGCAGTGACACCCTCCACTGCCCATGACTTGGGTGCAAGGAAGGATCTGGCATGGCCAGGGTGAGATGTGCCATGCAGGGAACACGCTGGCAGGGGACTGGTTGGCGCACTTACTCTTCAGGTCCTTGATGACACGGTTGAGCTCCCCTTCTCCTGCCATGGCTGTTCACAGGGATCTGCAGAAGCAGGGGCAGTGATGAGAGGTTCTACGCTGGCACTCCCCTGGCACCCCCAAACTCTCTGTCCCAGAGAGAGGGTCTGTCCCCCCCAGCTCTACCCCAGAGCTGCCTGCTGTTAAGGCGAGAGGGGGTAGGTTTAGGCACCCCCTTACCCTGCCCGTGTTCCCCCACTACAGAGGCCAGAGCAGATGGCGTGGACAAAGGTGTCCCATCCTGCAGCCCCTTAGCTGTCCCTGTGCCCTGCACCTGTATGTCCTCAGCCTCTGCTCCCATTCTTTGGGGAGTTCCTGGGACTGAGCCCACCCTGTCCCTAGTGTGTCCCTGTCTTTATCCATGTCTCTGTTTGCCAGGATTCAGGATGTGGGTTTGGCGCAGAGGAAGTGCTGCTTTTGGTTCTGCTCTCGCTTCCCTCACTCACATCATGAACAATGCGGGGGCTCCTGGGTGGTTGAGCAAGGGGACACACCACCCCTGACATGCAACCCCCCTAAGCTGAGCTCCCTAGGCAGAACCCTCTGGCACAGCATGCTGCCTGCATGGCTGCCACGGGTTTTGGGCAAGTTGTGGGCATGAGGTGGGGGACCAAAAGGCACAGCACAGCAGAGTGATTTTGGGGTGGGTGGCAGCTTGGGGACAGGGTGAAGGAAATAGCCCATGGAGTGGCAGATCTGTGACTTGTCAGTGTGGGTGGTGTCTGGCTGATGTGAGGGAGCACACGTGTGTGTGTGTGTGTGTGTGTGTGTGTGAGGTGTGCCCGGCAGGGTGCATGTGTGCTCACAGGAGTGGGTGCACCAGTGTGCCCGTATGTGCCCAAGCGTGTGAGTGCCCTGTGCCCTCTACCACGGCAGAGTGGGAGAGCAGGACGCCGGCCTTGGGTGTTCCCATTCCAGTGCCCTTGAGAGACCTTGGATGAGCTATCTTTGCATTTGCCCACCCTACTGGTACCTCAGTTTCCCCCGGGAAGAGAAGCCCCTTACCTGTGTCCAGGAGCTGTGGGGTGCTCCGAGGCTGTTGCTGAGTCCTGGGGGTGCGTTGGCATGTCCCTGTGCCCACACTGTGCCTGCCTGCTTCTCCTTTTGTACCTTGGGCAGGAGGAAGTGTGGGAGGTCGGTGGGGCTGCAGAAGCCACAGCCCGCCCGGCCCACATCACATCAGGCACTGCGGCTTCGCCCCCAGCACCTGGCTCCCTGTTTTGGGGGGTGCTGGTTCTGGGGAAAGGGTCAGCAAGGCTGGTCCCCCTATGCAGCTTTTGCAGGGGAAGGACAGTGTCAGGCATGGGGGGGACCCTGATGCTCTTTCATAGGAATGGAAATTTGGAATGTTTTGAAGAACCTGCCCACAGTTTTTGTGGAGGGGGTCCAGGACCCATGCTTAGCTAGAAGCAGCCAGCAGCAGACCCTGGCACAGAGGCCACCCCCATGCACAGCAGCCTCTGGGCACAGAGACCCCCGCAAGAGCTGCAACACCCCCAGCAAAGACCACAACCCCCCCCGGGCATCTGGCCTCCACATGGGGGCTATACCCAGAGCCAGTGTGTAAACTCTTTCCAGAGCATTCTGGACAAGGCTCCCTCTTGTTAGGGAGCCCCCAACCCAGCAGTGCACCTCATCCACTGTGCCTGGACCCTTGTACTGTGTCAGCCCTGTCCTGCGGGCTCCTTCTGGACTGGGGACTGAAAAACCCCTGTGGGGGGGATGTCAGAGGTGATGCCAGCCCATCCCACCAGTCCGGGCAGGGGAACCCACTGCCATCCCACTCCCTACCACCATCTTGGTGGATGGCCACAGCAATGCCGATGTCCTATCCTCTGCCATGCCCCTCCTTGTAGCACACACTGCCCCTACCTGTGCCACCTGGGTGTCTTGGGGGCACCCGCGTCCCCCCGGCCAGGCGTCGCTCGGCACCAAAGCGAAAGTAGGAAGTGATGCTGAGTGGGAGCCTGGGCCTCCCAGCACCCTCCTGGCTCCCGGGTGGGTGTTGGCCTTTGAGGTGCAGCTGGGGAGCATAGGGGAGCCAGTGGCCGTACTCGGGGTGACTCCGGCCTCCTCAGCACCTCACTGCCCTGTGCCACCCTGCAGTGTGTGGCACTGTGGGCATGGGGCACAGCACCCCGTATCAGATAGGGGAGCATCAGCCCACTGAGATGGGGTCGTGTGTGTGTGTGTGTGTGTGTGTGCGTGCGTGCGTGTATGTGTGCGTGTGCAGGCATGAGTGTGACTGCACATGTGTGCAGGCTGTGTGAGCACGGCTATATGGCTGCACATGTGGGTGCAAGCTGTACATGTGTGGCTGGTGTGGGTGCGAGGCTGAGAGGGCACCGTGTGTGCCCTTAATTGCACCCACCCATGTGCCCCATGCCAGGCACTGCACGGGCAAGACCCCAACACCTGCAGGTGGGATGTGCCCCTGCCTGCTGTGCCACTGCGGCGGCCTGGCAGGAGGGTCCCCCGCCCCTGCCCCAGCCAAGGGCCAGGGTGGGGGTGCTGGGGGGGCAGAGAAGACTCTCACCCATCCTTGGCGTGGGTGCAATTCAATTAACGAGGCCTGGCCCTGGTTCAGCACAGCCAATAAAGCTAATGGCCCTGCACAGGCCTGGCGCTGCCCGCTGCGGTGGGGGATGGGGGAGCCGGGGGCCATCTGCTAATTAAATGGGGGTGGGGGACCATGGAGCCAGTGGTGATGTCACCTCCCTCAGGCTCACTGGCCCCCTCTGCCCGCCAGCCCTCTGCCACCCCCAGGGTGCCAGACAGAGCTGTGGGGGACAGCCGTGAAGTGTGGGGGACCACCCAAACTCCCTGCACCCCACCCTGATGCTGCTGCTTGTTAGGAGCCTTCCCAAGGCAAATGCAATTAGTGCCCATGCCTGGCACAGCCGCTGCCCACGCTTGGCACCAGCAGCTGCCCTGTGGGGATGGGTCCTTGCCCAGCATCAGCATGGCATCATGGCAGCATCCGGGGATGCTGCTGCCTGCTCCTCTTGGCACTACCTCGCTGGGTGCATGGCGGATGTGTGGTGCCCAGGAGGGTGGGAGGGTGCACCCTGTTGCTTTGTTCCCCTGCCCTGTGCAAGCCCCGTGGCGAGGTGGAGGTGCCCGGGGCCGTTTTGAGCTGTCCTGCAGTGAGAGGTTCCCCACGGTAATTCTGTGCCCACAGCACGGTGCATCAGCCAGGCAGGCTTTGGGGAAGGAACCCCCCTGGAAGGGGACTGCGTGGGGAGTCCCTGACTGGGTCCTCAGGCTCCTGAGGAGAGGCTTGGTGGGGTACAAGGAGGACTGGCAGAGGTGGAGGGAAGTCCTCCCCGCCCGTATGTACGCACTGCCGTTTAGGGCTAGGGGTGGGCAGGGGGTACTGTAAGGAAACTTACAGGCAGGGTTGGGGCAAGGGTCGCGGATTGAGCTGCGATCGAACCCCCGGTGTGCGACCTCATGCACCCCCCAAAACTGACGGCCCTGGAGCGGGGGGACCCTGTTAAGTCTGGCATCCACCTCAGAGGATGCCCTGCCCGGAGCGCAGGCGGGTGAGCGCCAGAGGTGCCAAGCCCCAAGCCCCGTGTGCGGGAGGAGGAGAAGAAGGAGGAGGAGAAGGAGGAGGGGGAGGAGGGGGAGCGTGTCGGAGCTGGCTCGCACCCAAGCACTGCAGGACAGGGGCGGGCACGGTGCTCCCTGCCTGGCTGCCAGCGCGCAGGCGACGCTGGGGGACCGGCGGGGGGGACAGGGCCCGGTGGGACCGCAGCTCCCCAGCACATCATTGTCGCACGGCCCGTGCCCACGGCCAGGCACTTCGGGGGCACTGCCCGGGCACCGGAGCTTGTTGCGGCCGGCGCCGGGGGACGGACACGGCTGGGTTCGGCCGCTCCTCCGAGCGTGCCCTGGGCAGGGGTCGTCCCCTGCACCCTCCCCCCGCCGGGTGAGCCCCGGGCAGGGGCACCATGACCCGGCTGAGTTGGTGCTTTGCCACCTTGGTTGGCTGGGGGAAGTCCTTGGTGTCCTGTCTCCTGCCCCTCCGCGCCCGCCGCCGCCGGGAGGTAAGCGGGCATCTCCGGGCACGGCGTTAGGGTTAGGGGCTTCGAGGGACACGGAGCTGGGGGGGCTCCGGGGGTGTGGGGAGTGGGGGGTATGAGCTGCTGCTGGCCCTGCCTGCTCCGGGCAGCTGGGGGTTAAACCCTGCATATGCATGCCAGGGTGCAGGGCATGTCCTTTGTCCCTCCTTTGGCCCCCCCATAGCGTCTCACTGTGACCCTCTCTTCCCACACCCGAGGACCCCTGCAGTGCCTGACTGGAGAGGATCTGCTGTACAGCCTTTCATTCTAAGGGATCTGCTGGCATCCCCGTGTCCTTACAGAGAGACCGTAGAGGCAGGGGGTGTCCCTGTGTCCTTATAGAACCCACAGTGGGAGCACTGTGCCCTGCATGAGGGGACCCCAGTGCCCATAAAGCACCCAACACGAGAAATCCCTGTGCCCATAAAGTGGTCAATGGGGGGGATCCCTGTACCTGTAAGCACCTGGCACTGGAAGCACCATGCCCATAAAGTACTCAGTCAGTGTGGGCTCCCTGTGCCCAGGAAACTGTCCAACATGAAGGACCCCTGTGGCGTCACCCTGTGTAGGGCACCTCTGTGCCCGTCAGCACCTGGCATGTGTGGGATCCATGTGCCAAAGGATTGCACCCCAGGGGATCCCCGTGCCCATGCAGCACCTGGTATTCTGCTCTGCCATCCTGGCTGCGGAAACTGAGGCAAGGAGTGGGGGAGGAAGCTGTCAGACTCCCACTGCGCCACCCTCACTTGGTTCCTCAGCCTTTGGGAAGCTGCTCTGTGCCTGGCAGGATGGCATGGGACACTCCAGCTGCACCATGCCAGAAAAGCGGGTGCCAAAGCCACTGCTGGGCAGTGCCTGAGGGAGTCACTGCAGGCTGATGACAGTCCAGTATATGCCAGGACAGGGACACAACCTGGAGGAAGGAGAGGCCTCTGACTGCTTGGGGACCCCAGCGTGTGCTGGGGATGCAGGATCGTGAGCTGACAGGAGGACTGGGGGGTGGTCAGGGCTATGGGTGGGTGGATGGCACTGGTGAGATGTGGGTTGGTGGTTGTGCAGTCCTATGTCCACCACTGTGTCTGTGTGTTTCTGATGTGGGTGTGAGAACACAGACTTGTGGGGGGCTGTAACACACGTGTACTTGTGCATGTGTGTTCATGGGCGTGCTGATGGGGCTCAGGTGAGAGTGAACTGCAGCTCACACGGGTGTGGGTCCACAGGAGGTCTCGAGAGCTGCCATGGGGTGTGTGTCCCCTAATACATGCGTGTGTGCTGGGGCAGTAGCAGCAGGGCTTTACGTTGGTGTGAGCTGTTAGAGGGGTGTCTCTCATCCTTTCTGTACCGAAGGCACCCACGCACGTGGGGGGGGACCCACCCAGGGGGACCCACCCACCCAGGGGGACCCACCCACCCACCGTGTGTGACATGGGCTGTGTGTATGGTGTACATGAGTGTGTCCTGGCATGTACACAGGGGGGACGTGTGTGATGTGTGCGTGTGCCCTGTGCACCCAAGAGCTGTGTGGGGACAGCTCTACTGGAAGTGGGTGTGGGGGCCTTGGGGACATGGTGACCCCAGGACACAAAGGAGTTCTGCCAAGGCTGGCCCTGCACTGGAGTACATACCTACACCAGTGGTACCCATAGGAGAGTCCCTGTGCTAAGTGACCCCATAGGTGTCCACCTGCTGAGAAAACGAGCCTTAAATGATGCTGATGGGCTGTGTCCCTGAGGCCACCCTGTCCCTGTCGCATGACCCTTGTCCCTGCCCTTCTGAGGAGCCTGGGATTGTCATGGCAGTGAATGGGAGGAGGTGATTTATGGGGGGGTGTGGACACTTCTCTCCACTGGGGCTTTCATTTGTGGGCAGTAATGAGGTTGATTAATGAGGGCTGTAATGATGGGGAGGGGTGTGTGAGGGGGGTGGGTAGGGATGGCTCTTTGCTTGTTTGGTGCTGTGAGCAGGATGAGTCCCCCCAGCGTCCCTCTGCCCCTGGATCTGGTTGTCATGGAGGAGTGGGAAGTGCTGTCCCCTTGTCCCCTGTCCCAGCTGGCACATCCCCACAGGGGTACCATTACTCTGGGCTGGGTGGGCACAGCATAGTGGCGGGGTGGAGGGCAATGGGACAGGGATATTTTGGGGAGGGGATGCTGCACTTTGGGAGGAGTCAGATGCAACCCCAGTCTCTGGCAAGGGCATCCCCCCGTCCCACGCTGCCCTTCCTTTCTGGGCTGGCAGTTTTATGCAGAGTACAGATGGGAAGCTGAGGCATGGGGAGGGGGGCATTACAGTGCCCACGTCCTCTCCATGCCCAGGTTTCCATGCCAGCCGTGGCTCGTCCTGTCGGTGTGTCCTTCCCCCTGGCACGTCCGGCACCCTGACTCACACCCTCATGGTCACGGCCAGCTGAGCACAAGTTTCCAGGCTGGAGCCGGAGTCAGCACTGGCGGAGAGAGGGGGAACCGTGTGCCGCCTGGCCAAGCCCCCCAGGAGGGGCTGGAGCACCCCCCTGCCAAATCCATCCCCGTCAAGGCCGCTGACTGCCAAGCCGCTCTCCGTCCCGCCTGGAGGTTGTCCCCCCTCGCTGAGGCCCCCCAGCTCCGCGCATGGATGTCCGCTGATCCCTCCCCGTCTCCCATCCCGGGACCACCCAGGGGACTTGGCTGGGGATGGGGGGGGTGCATNCTCTGGGTACGGCCCGCACGTGGGGGCACCGGGGGGACCAGGACAGCAGCGCGGCAGGGTCCCAACGCCGGGGTCGGGGAGCGGGGCTGGTCCCGGGAGCGGGCGG
>VZTF01004036.1:66972-77949 GCA_013397755.1 Cnemophilus loriae
GACGCCCAGCCTGCGTCACTGGCCGGGGGCTCCACCATTCCGTGGGGCAGAGGCTCTGCTACTCCACTGAAGGGGAGGGAAGCTCGGAAAACTGGGGGGATCCAGTTAGTTTTGGGGGTTTGGGACTCTGCATCCTCCCCAGTCACCAAGCTGGGTACCGGGGCCCAGCGGGTTGCAAAACTCTGGGTGGACCTGAGCCTACAAGACTGCTCCCAGGTGTCCCGGTGCCCTCTACCCACCCTGGCTTTGCAGCCTCAGGGGAACTGGGTGTTACAGGTTCCCCCCCTTGCTCCCCACCACTGTACTCTCTGCAGTGCTGGGCAATGAACCTAGGTCTTCAAGCTCTTGATTAATTTGGCATCTCTGTCTGGTGCCTTTTCCAGCCCAGGACACCTGAGTCCCCTTCTAGCCTCCTTCGGTCTGCGTGTTGGGGGGCCCATGGCTAGGGATGCCTTTGCACCCCTGCTCCTGCACCGTGTGGGTGCTGGTCCCTGGAGGTGGCTACCCATGGATGGGTATCCAGGTGGCATGCCCAAGAAACCCTCCAGCCCACACACCTGCATCCCCCCAACAGTTCCCAGCCTTGGAGGCAAGGAGGCTAACTGGGATCCAGCCAGTATGGAGCTGGGACTGGATTGTTTTGTGGGATGGGCTGGTTCTCTGGGTGGCACTGGGTGGGCAGAGTGCCCCCCCAGCAGCACGGGGTTGGGGGCTGGGTGCTGGGTGCTGGGTTGGTCCCCCTCTGGCACGGTGATGGTGTTGGCAATGAGACAAGCAGAAGGGACTCTGGGGGGGGGTGGGAATCAAAGGGCCAGCTCTTTCACTAGTGAGGATAATTGCTGTTAATGAAGCCATGGAGGCCAGGGCAGGGTGGGGGGTACGTGCATGGGAGATGTGTCGGCATCCCTCGGCATCCCAAGGGGTCCCTGGGAGCGGGGGGCAAGGCCTCTTCCCGGGGCACCCTGCAGCAATGATGCTGCTTTGCATATGCAAAGGAGCTCATGGCATCATTAGGTCTCGCTGTCACCCAGCAACTGCGGCGTGGGAGCCCCTGTCCTGGGGGATCTTTTCCCACGGCTGCTGGGTGGGTGACGAGACGTCTGAGCATACACACGTGTGTGAGTGTGTGCGTGTGAACACACCCACCCGGTAGGGCGTCACCAGCTCTGGGGGCTGGCAAGGGACCACCCACGAGTGGCCCTGCGGGAGCAGGTACCCAGGGAAGAGGGACTTGCACGCACATGAACAAACCTGTGTGAGTGTGTGCATGATGGCACATGGACCTGCATACGGGAACAATGTGCCCATGCCACTGCTGCTGCTGTGGCTGGTGGGGACATGCACGCCTGCAGGTGTGCATGCGCACGCAGTGCCATGACACGTGCACTGCATGTTGCGTGCGCAGCACCCTCACAGCCCCAGGGGTGTTTGCACACACATGAGCGTGCAGTGCACGTGCATGGCCCATCTCCCGTCTGTGTGTGGACTGGGGAAACTGAGGCAGAGAATTTTGTGGGGAGGTACCCGGCACCCTAACACTTTGGCACCATCCCTTTTGGCTCTGGTGCAGTGAGCTGGAGGAGAGCGGGGCGCCAAGGCAAGGGGGGGCCGCCGGGCCTCTGCTTAATCTCATTAGTCTTGGCATGAAAAGGCGGATTTACAGGGGCTCACGTCTTCATCTGGCAGCGGGTGGGTGGGCAGGGCTGGCGTGCTACCAGGGGTTGCCCCCCCCCCGAAAACAGTCAGCTGGGGGTTTGGGAGGAGCACTCGCTGCCTGCAGCTGTGCCAAGACCCCTCCCTGTCCTCAACCCCCGTGTGTGAACACACACACATGCTTGCACACGTTTGGATCCATCCTGCACTCAGTCACACGCGTGGCATCAGCTTCCCCTTGCTGTGGGTTGTGCCAGACAGGGTGGGCATGGCTGCTCATGTTCAGGGGGCTCTGTGCCCCCTTTACACCCCTGCAAGAGACACCTCAGCACACACTGCCTGGCATGTACCCCAAAACACAGCATGACAATGAGACACCCCCAGCATGGGCACCCTAGTGGCAGCACCCACACATACCCAGGTGTGCACATAGGTTTTTATGCACATATCTGTGTACTCACACACACATGCAAATACATCCCAGCATGGATGCGTTTATCTATGCGCATTCACACGTGCTCACGTGCACACGAATTTGCACACACATACATGCATTCAAGCATCTTCACCCCTGTGTGTGCAGACACACACAGTTGTGCCCACACACACATGCTCACAGAGACGCTTGTGCACAGGCACGTATTCACAGGGACACGTGGAGATGTACCGACATGCGGGGAGGCATGAGTGTGCACACGTCTGTGCACGCACACACACACACACACACAGAGATATCTGCACACACATGTATGTGCTCACACACATACATGCACACACAGTTGTGTGCACACATGCATGTACACACATGTGCACACATACATATCTGGGCACACCTGTGTATGTGCGCACACACACACACACACGTGCATGGACACACATATGCACACATACATATCTGGGCACACAATCTGTGCGTGCACACACACGGATTGTGCATACACACTTCTGTGTGCATATACACACATATCTGTGCGCACACACACACGTACACACACATATATGTGCACACACTCAAATGTATGTGCACACGCAGAAATGTACGTGAACACACACGTATGTGCATGCGTGCACACACACACACACACACACACAGAGTACACGGGCACGCACCGCCAGAGGGCGGCAGAGACTATTTAAAGGGGTCGAGGCAGTGCCCCTCCCTCCCCCCCCTTCCCCTGTACCCCCTATCTCCTACCCTATACCCCCCCATCCCTTGCCCTGTACCCCGTATCCTGTAGCCCATACCCTGTACCTCAGCTGCAGAGGGCACAGCCGCAGGTGAAGGGGTGGGGGAGCATGGATGGAGGATGAACCGCTGCCCAGGGGAAACAGGCAGGTCAGAGCTCAGTGTCTGGGTCTTAATGCCACCTTGTTCCTGCTGATGAAGCCTCGTGTTCCCCCCAGCCCCAGGACCTGGAGGCCCCTCCAGCACACACCTTCAAGATGACGAGCTTCAAGAAGGTGAAGGCATGTGGGATCTGCCGGCAGGCCATCACGCGCCAGGGCAGCACCTGCAGAGGTGAGCTAGGGCCATGGGCACGTGTGTGCACGGAGACACGCCAAGGAGGTCAGGACATCGGGGATGTGTGTGTATGCCTGCATGCACGAGGATATGAAGGTGGGAACATGTGCCTGTGCCAATTTGTGCACACACATGTGTGCCTGTGTGTTAGACGGAGAGCTGTGGCCGTGAGAGAGTATGTGCAATGCCTTTGTGGGTGGGAACGTGGCTGGGAGGCAAGGGTGGCCCATGGAGACACTTAGGTGTCACACACGTACATGGCCGCGTGTGAGTTTCATGCATGTGCAGTGAGTGTGCAGCGGCCACCACGTGTGTGCACATGGGTGTGGGTCTGTGTGCATATGTGGGTGCTCACCCCCTGAGCTGTGCTTGCTGCCCGTGGCACCCAGTGGGTCACAGGCGAGGCTGTGAGCCCTCGCACGTGTGTGGTGTCACTGAGCCCCGTGCAGGGGGCGGACAGAGGAAACGGGGAACAATGAGGCTTCCTGTGCTGAAGGAAACAGGCCCAAGGGGGAACAGGGACTGGGGTGCGGCCATGGCCTGGGCCATGCTGCGTGGGGACGCTTGCGTCCCCTGGGGATGGGACACGTGTCTTTGCAGGGCTGCCCAGGCAGCATAGTGGTACCCTGTATAAGTGCGTGTCCCCAGCAGTGGCAGACATGCCTGCACTGCCCATGAGCACGTGCCCTCCGTGGGGGCGTGGGTAAAAGTGTGCAACAGCAGTGCACGGGAAGGAGGGAGGGAGCACAGGCACTGGCAGCACCCCTGTGGTGCTCTCAGCCTTGCCAGTGTCCATGAGAGGCCTCATGAGACCTGTCTGTGCATGGTCTCCCTTCCTGCTGTTCACCCTGGGCACTGGGGCTTGCACGTGCGCACACTCACTGGCACATTGGCACTGTGTGAGCCTCAGAGCCATATTTTTTGTGCCTGCTGCTGTGCCAGGCTGGTGCCACCCGGAATGTGTGCGCACCGGTGCGAGGTGTGGGCGTCCCTGCCTGTGCATGCACGTCCTGGCAGCCAGTGCCCAGTGCCAGGGTGCTCTGTGCCCTGCAGTGTCGGGTGTCCCCCCTTCCTGCCCTGCATGTGGGGTGCCTGCAGACTGCCCCCCGGCACTGCTCCCCCACTCCTGCCTCCACTAACCCTCTCTCCCCTCTCTCTCCCGCAGGCTGCAAGCTCTCCTGCCACACCAAGTGCCAAGCCAAGGTAAGGCCAGTGCCCTGAGGTGTGCCCAACCCTGTCTGAGGGCGCTGGGGACTCAGAGGGGATGCCATGGTCCATGCCAACTGACCCCACTGGATGGGCACCTAGATGGGCTGGTGGCTCTGGGCTGGTCATGGTGGCACTGGTGTCACTGCTGGGTGAGGCTGACAGTGCCATCCCACTACCTGGTCCCTGACAGAACGTGCCTGTCTATGTATGAGGCTGGGTTTTGAGGTGCAGCCCTTCTCAGAGTGGACCAGCAGGCATCTGTGCCTCAGTGCCTGGAGCGGGGTGCCCTGTGCCAGGGTGAGTGCTGCTGCACGTGGGTGCCATGCGCCACGGCTGAGTGCTGCCAGCTGCACGCACACAGGCTGAGCACCTCTGCCGATGCCCAGCTGGGGGCGGATCTTGCTGGCCGGAGACAGTGGAGCTGAGGATGTCCGGTGGTGTCTGTCTATCCAGCTGCTGCGCCAGCAGAGGAGACCCTCTGGCAACCCAGGTTCTCCGAGGAGCTGGAGGTGGGCATGGTGCCCACCACTGTGCTGCCAGGGCAGGGGAGGCTTTGTGTTCTCAATCCCTGGGGAGGCTTTGTGTTCTCAATCCCCGGGGAGGCGTGTATGCCAGCTGTCTCTGGGGCTGGCATCCTGGGCAGGAAGAGGCTGGCATGCCCCAGGCAGACAGCGTAGGCTGGGACATGCCTGTTCCCGTGCCCATTGCCTGTGCCCAGCTGGGCAGGGAGGGAGAGGAAAGGGGGGGTTGCTGTGCCGGGGGCCAGGCACACGTTGGGCTTTGCAGGGTGCCACAGTATGGGTGGCGGTGCAGGGCAGGCACTGGCATCAGCCCTGGCACCGAACCCTGGCTGGGCTGTTGGGGGAAGTGGGGACTGTGGGGTACCCTGGGTCTTGAGCAGGCCGGGCGAAGGTGGCTGGGAGGCTCAGTGGAGCTGTGCCAGCTCCAGGACCCTGTGTTAAATCTGGGCCACCCCAGGACCCTGTGTCACCCTAGCCAGCCTGTGCCAAAGATGCCAAGAAGGCTGAGGCCAGAGAAGGTGGCCGTGCCGGGGTGCTGTGGGGAGAGCTGGGAGGGGCGTGCAGTGAGGGGATGCCCGTGGTACGGCAGGCAGTGGCAGGGAGCATCTGCCGGGGGCTTCCAGGCAGAAGGGAGTGCCAGGAAGTGTGTGTGTCTGGGTGTGAGCCCGGTGGGGATTTTCTGATGTCTGATAGCGGGTTGTACACCAAGAGGAGGTTCATACCAGGGTCCCAGCATCTGGATAGACTGTGTGCAGGGGCAGCCTGTGGCTCGTTCTCGCGGCCGGCTGCATTTCATTAGCCTCCATCACCCTTCCCACGCTCGCTGGAAGCTGGAGCCCCCTCGGTGGGGCCAGCTAGCCGAGGGGTGTGCTGCTGGGGGGAGCACGCATGGGGCCAGGGCCAGGGGCCTTCCGCAGAGCTCCTTTGGGCCAGCGCCCAGGGAGGGGCTCCTCCGGTCGGGCAAATGGCCAGCTGACTCACACGCCGGCTTGTTATTGTAGGGTCTCCGGAGAGGGTGCATGTGGGGAGGGGGCTTGGCATGGAGCAAAAATGGCCTCTTGTATACCTGAAGTCCCTCATGTTTAACCCCTGCACCTCCAGGATACTTTGGAGAGGGAAGATGGACTCACCCTCAGAGTGCTGGCAGCTGCACCCCACAATGCTTCCTCTTCCTGCCCTGGATGTGCTGCCAAGGTCCTGGTGTCCCCTGGCTCTGGTGTCTCCTGGCCCTGGAGTCTGCCCCACCATGCTATTGGCAGCATCTGCTCCTTGGTCCCCATATTTACTCCCCTGGGACTTGCTCCACCTCTTTGTTTTGCCCCCCAGCATGGCCAGCTCCCAGCCAGCTGCATCCTGGCCCAGCTGGGGGAAAGCCCCCACTTACAAACCTCAAATGGACTGGGTATAGGGGAGGGGGGAGAGATGGGGATGTGGGTGGGGTGTATAGAGTTGTACTGCTGGTAATCAGTGTGGGATGCCAGGGGGTGCCATAGGTGTGATGGGGATATGGGGAGGGAGGCACTGGAGTGTATGTGGGGACACCTGGGAGATTTTGGGGTGCTGGTGAGTGCCCCCTCCACGAAAAGGCAGTGTGCAGGCAGAGCTGTACCCTGGAGGGCAGGACCTGTGCCCTGGCAGTGACCTGCACCCCTCAAGTTTCTGTCCTGCCTGAAAGACAGTGGGGGAACAGTGGTGAAACCCCTTGCCCTGTGGTGGCAGTGATGCTGGTGGGATGCTTGGTGCCCGTGGGTGGCTGTGGAGGGGCCAGGGCAGCTGCACACACATCAGCTGGGAAGCATGACACTGTTCTCATGCCCATGTAAGGCCCTTCTTGCGCCCTGTGCCTCCACTCAAGGATTTTTCCTTGCTTAGCAAACCTCCCTCCCTCTCTCCAAGAGGGATGGTTGGATGGATGGACACTGGTATGTATGTGACACACACAGCCTGCCCCCTCCCTCCTTCCCTGCACCAAAACTGCCTGCTCAAAGCTGCGGGGGTGTATCTTCCTTTGAAAAGTGGGAAAACTGAGTCACAGAGCCCTGCCTGGGGGCAGCAGGAGGCAGGGAACATGGTGTGGGGTGCAGTACTTCTGTGGCTGCGTTCAGGCATGGGTGAGCCTGTGTTGTGGGTGGCGTGTGCTGGTAGTGGCACAGCCAGGATCTGGTGGTGACACTGCTCTCCTGACTGAGGATGCTCCGAGCAGTGGGGCCATGCAGGCATGTCCCAAATCAAGGGATATCCTAGGAGTGTCTCCATCCCCCGGGATGCCTTCACTCTGACTGTGGCTGGATTTTGCCATGATGCTGGTTGGAGAGCCTGAGTAAAGATGGGAGACTATGCTGCTTCCCGTAGCAGGAGCTGGCCCCATGACGGATGGTTTGGCTGGGGGACAGGGAGAGCTGTGGTGTTTGGCTGCCGAATCGGCTGGCGATTGCTGGTGCTTGATTCTGGGAAATGGCGCTTGTGCCAGCCCCTGGGCCTGGCAAGGCTCCAGCCTGCCTTGCTCGCCCCTGCCACACAGGGGCCCACTGGTGCTGGGGGAGTGGCTGTGCCAAGAGGGGAAACTGAGGCACATCACATAGCATGGGGACGAGGGGTCGAGGGGTTGTCTCCCAGTGTTTCTTCCTGAGGAGCTGAAAGTGTGCATTGGAGCCATGCCAGGCTGCTGGGCCATGTGTGTATCTGTGTGCCTGTGTATGTGAACATGTGTGTGTGAGTGCATGACCGTGTGTGCTCACAGATGCATGCACGAATGCATGAGCTGCAGGGAAATGCACGTGTGTGCAAGAACGTCCATCTGTGTGCACAAGCACGCTCCCACACAGGCAGGTGGTCACATGCATGTGCTCCCAGTTCACTGCCATCCATCCCCGCTGGCCTCATGCCAGGCCTGGGTTGTTTTTCAAGTGCCCCCTGTGATGGGACTCCGGGGGGGCAGGTTTGTCCATCATTAAACCGGGGGCTGGAGCAGGGCCAGGGCCGGGCAGCGAGGCATGTCCCGGCCAGAGCAATTGTTCCCAGTGCCTGCAGTGTTGACGGGCCCTGGGATGGCTGTAGGACCCATGGCAGGGTGTGTGGTGGTGGTGAAGGGGATGTGCCACCCCTCAGGTGGTTCTGGGGATACCCCCTGCTTGTAAAGCAAGTCAGAACTAGGAAGGGAAACTGAGGCAAGGAGTGGTTGGACACTTCTGGGCAGGCTTGACTCCTGGTGATCGGCACCCTGCAGCCGTGCCATGGCCAGGGGCCCAGGCAGTGTATGGCCAGGGGGCATGGCCAGGCGGTGTATTGCAGGTTCCTGGTGGCTGTGCCAGGAACAGGGGCTGCAAGGAGGGAACATCCATGTCCCAGCTTGTGGCAGGCTCTTGCTATGGGACTTGTGGCTGTCTGGTCCCTGCTCCTTGTCCCAGCCACTCTGCCTCCTCCCGGTGCTGTCGAGGGGATGACGTACTGGTCACATGGGAGCTGCCCTTCAGGTCCCTGTCCCCGATGTCCCCGTTCAAAGCCACCCCCCCAGTGCTTTGGCACAGGTAATTAGCAACACCTCTGGTCTCCACAACNGCCCAGCTGGGGTGGAGGGATGGGGGCCTGTGGGGCTCAGCCCTGCCCCGGTGCTGGGCCAGGTCGTATTTGTGCAGCAGGTCTTGGAGGGGGGTTTGTTTTTTTTTTCCCTGCCTCTTTCCTTTTTCCCCTTCTTTACGTCACTGCCCAAATATTCGGCCTCTCAGCTCCAGTGGGGGGCCGGCTTGGTTGCTTGGAGGACTTGGGGCCCTTCTCTGCACCCTCAGGGTGCTGCACAGACATGGTGGGCAGGGGAAAGGGGATGCTGAGACTGGCCATGCTTGCTGCACTGGGGAGCACTGGCCAGGACTGGCCTGGGAGGTGTCAGGTGAGGCAGCGGGGACCACCAGCCTCCTTCCTTGGCAGCTCCCAGGGCTGCATCCATCTTGTCAGAGCCCTGCCACAGTGGGAAGCAGGGTCCAGGCCTGCCTCATTTCCCACTGATTTTCTCCGTTCCCAGACCAGTTTGCATCCCCCATGGCCACCCCTCCTGAGGCTTGCCTTGGGAAGGGTGCTGGGTCCCTGGGAACTCCCAGGACCTTCCAAGAGGTGGCACTGATCCCAAAACACCTGAAAGGTCTGGCTCAAGAGGGGCTCTACAGACCCTGCACTGGGGCTTATCTCCTGTGTGCTTTCATCTCTGGAGATGAACCGCACCTGGGTGCCTGGTCCCCAGGTCTCCCTTCTTCCACTGACATCTGGGGTAATGATGCTCAAGGATGTTTGTTTTGGGTCACAGAGGAGCTGTTTCATGTGAGGAGTGGTTTGTCTGGGGGGCTGGGAGTCACTGGAGCCACTGTGCAGACCGCTGGACTTGCTCCCACTGGCACTTTGACCCTATGGCTCCGGGAGATACTTTGGCGGCTGTAGTTCAAGGATGTTGTCAGGACTTCTCTGGCTGTGTCCTGTGAAAGGGACATATCATGTCCCCAGGGGACAGTTCCTGTCACTGCCCCCGGGACCAGGACAGGGACATGCTATCAGTGCCCTTTGCTCACCCACTCATTTCCATCCCATTCAGTTGCTGATACTTTCCCATCTGGCCCCAGCTCTTCCTCTGCTGATGTTTCCCAGGGCCTGGGAGCCATCCTGTGGCCTCCTCCTGAAGAGTTTGGGCTCTGGGGCCTGTGCAGGGGTCTGTGCTGGAACTGAGCTGGGGTCCATGCTGTGCTCTGCTGGTGCAGGATGTTCTTTGCCCCTCCGTCCTTGTTGCAGCACTCCCATCTTTTTGGGATGCCTGGGTTTTGTGGGCTGTGGTGATGGTGGGATTTGTTTAGGAGTGTCAATGGATGCTGGCCTGGGACTTGTTTAGGAGTGTCAATGGATACTGGCCTGGGACTTGTTTAGGGATGTCAATGGGTCCTGGCCATGGGATTTTGTCCCTAGAGTGGTGGCTGTTGGGATCCGACCCTGTGCTGCTGGGTGCTGGGAAGGGCAGAAGGGCTGGCTAGTGCTTGCTTGGGAGCGGGGTGAGGAGATGCCCTCCAGAGATGTTTAGCTCTGGCGCTTTGTCCTTGGCAGCAGGAAGGGTCCACAGTACCTTTTGGTGCTCCTATCCCATGGCATTGTTGGGTTGCAGTGGAAACCGAGGCATGGAGGGGCTGGGAAACATCTCCTGGAACTGGAGTGTACTCACAGGAGTGGTGTCCTTTAGGGGGACTTGGAGGAGGGCAAAGGGAGAACCCCTTACCACAGACCCCTCCCTGGTGACTTCTGAGGCGGTGGTGAGGTAGGAGGGGTGTTGGGGTCCTGCACCACTCCAGCAGAGCCAGTTCCAGCCTTTTGGCTGAGCCCACGGCTTCAGGACGGAAATGCAAACAGGAACGGGGAGGCGTTGGGTGAGAAAATGTCAACAGCACTGGGCTGGGTGCCTGGCTCACCGCCTCCCTGGCCAGCTCGCCACTCTCTGGGCCGCTGCTGGTGGGCTTCTCCTCTTTGCTGTGGGGTCTCCTGGCACTGAGCACTTGCTTGTACAGCACGGCTGGGGCTGGGTTGTCCCAGGGGCAGCCAGGGAGACCAGGGCTCCATCCATCGACATGCAGCCCCCTGAGGAGGAGGAAGGGAGACAGGAGGAAGGCCAGGGAGATGCTGGGCACACTCCAGGTTTGGGACCGGCAAGGGGGAACTGGCATGACTTCACGTGCTGAGGGACAGACAGGGCTTTTCCAGCATTTTGGCTTTGATTTTTAGTTGAGAGGCGGGCTGATAAATCTTCACATCCTCCCCGACTCTGGGGGTGTGGGACACCCAAGGACCATTAGTTGGGCACTTGGTCCCGCATATGGTAGAGGGGCACCGAGTTGTGCCAGGGGGTGCCAGGCAGGCCCCAAGCAGGGCCCCACACACCGGTCCCTGCCACCCCCCCGCCAAGGGCACAGGGACGCTGGTGGCGTCACGCGGGGCGATAAGGCCCCGACCCCGCTGCACCCCGCCGCCCGCCGCGGCCCCCCGGCACCGGGTGCGAGGAGTTTTGAAACGGGAGGTGGCGGAGGTGTGTGGGGGGGTAGTTTTTTT
>VZTF01004036.1:687439-732837 GCA_013397755.1 Cnemophilus loriae
ACTGTCTTTATGATTGTTTTTGTTTTTTTGTGGGGGGGGGGGGGGGGGGGGAGGGGAGGACAGGGGGAGGTTGTTCGGGAGGAGGTTTCAGGGGTTTTTTAAGACAGAAGCAAAAGAAAAGTCCCATGCTGTAGCTAAAGACTCCCAAATGACTGGACTTCTCACATGCTTTCAAAAAGTTTACTTTTGCCATTAACATCTACCTCACTATCTCAGTGAGGCAGTTTGCCTGTTCACCTACGCTAGTAAGACCTTCCTCCTTCCTAGACTACAAAGGAGCAGCTTCCACTCACTCTCCAATTTTCTAAGCAAAGTTGGGCTGAAAGGAGTGACCCAGAGGTTAAAAACAGGGCCTTTAGCAGGGCACTGAGCTACGTGGCATCCCACAGATTTTTCTTTCTTTCTGTTCTTTTTTCTCTTGTTTTTCCCCAAGTCCCCAGCTTGCGTATATTCTTTTGTCTGAAGTGACACTGCAGCAACTGCTAATTGCCCAGTGGCATTTGTTTTTGTGGATGTGCTCTAGATCAGCTGCATTTCAGCCTGGAAAGGGGGGTAGGGGGCATGTTTATATACTTGCGGGTGGGAAAATGCAGTAGACAGCATATTCTGTTCCAGGATAGCTGTATAGTTCATCTCCAGATCCCAGGTTCCCCCATTAAAACCTACCCCCTGCCCCAGGGAACAGCCTGGCAAGCTTTTCTGACCCGACAGCACTGGCAGCTGTTTGGCAGCTTCTGAAGTGGATCCAATCTGGTATGAGTTTGCTACACTTTCATTTTGTCTACATCTTCCAAACAAATAACCGGGTCCAGAATCCCAAGCTGTGTTTTGCAATGGAAATGCTTCAATGTCTGGGAATTGCTTCTGCTGCAGGGAAGATATAGAGTGCTGTTAACTGTTTAAAGGTTCGGTGAACAAGGGAAGGCAGTCACACATTTATGGGCCAAACACTTGCTTTTGGGGCTTCCTAATGAATGCCATGTGGTGAGGGGACCTGGTGAACCTGAGGGAGCCTGCAGTTATCTGTCTCCCTGAGTCAGTGCCCTCAAAATTCTTGGATCAGAATTTTTCTGTTAATCTACCATCTTTTCCATAAATCTTCTTTTACTATCAGACTTCTTAATTGGAAACATTATGCCTTTACTGTTCAGCACAGTGCCATTGAATAACTGTGAGTCCCATTCTCCAGCCTTGTGGACGATCAACACAAATTGAGGGTTATCTCGGCTTTCAGACAGACATAACTTCCCGCATTTAACACCACTGGACTTGATGTGAGGAGCAGCAGAAAGGAGAACTCAGCAGTGTTCAAGACCACATTGCTTAGTGATGTACACAGATGTCTTTCTGCTCTTGACATTCCTGTTTAATCCAAAGCAAGAGAGTGAATTAAAAAACAGCTGATGTAAACCTTCACTCGAAGCTGGAAAACAGTGGGAGAAATTTAGTTGTCGGAAGGCCAGGTTTTCATTTTCGTTTGTGCAGTGCTTGAGAGAAGAAAAATTAGAAGAGAGGAAATTCTTATCCTTCATTCAGAGATCTCTAGAGCTTTTGATTCCCTTTGCAATAACCTGAGAGCATCCATATGATTTGACTTCATGGATTAGTTGGATTATAGTGCAAAGTATATGTGAATGGACAGTCTCAAAACTTTTCCACGCAAATATGGTTGTCTTGTTTTACAGCTGGAGCATGGGAAGGAGAAGAGACTGGGCATCTTGCCCCAATCCATATAAGAAATCAGCAATAACACCAAGCATGGAATCCCTACACTTGATTTATTCCCACTACTGCTTCTGCAGACCCATCCTTTCTCAACAGAACACTTCTTTCTAAAACTCAATTAAAAGAAAGAAGATTAGATTATTTTTTGCAACTTCTCTTTAGAATTTCTTCCACCTCCCCATGAGAAACCCTAACTGGATAGATAAAAAGCAAATTTATCAAGATTTCTGATTTATTGAATTGCAAATATCTTGATAACAGAGCTAATTACAGTTCATTTCATCTCCCATTCCTTCCTTACATTACTCCAGAGCAGCAACCGAGGGGATGATCCAAAGTCATATAAATCCCTGAGGAAGGCATGGCAGTCCAGGCTATTTCTATCTTTGAACAAAAATTTGCTCAAATACAGAAGGCTGACAGCTCAGCTCAATCCAGCATCTTTACTTTTCCTTCCAGACTAAGTTATATTCAACTTTCCAGCTGCTCTGACTCAGGTCAGTGATTCGCCAAAGGTCAAAAGCTGAGTCAGGATCTTGGAAAACCCACAATACTGCTGGCTCCCAGCTCAGCTTAGACCATACAAGCCCTCTAGGTCAAACCCCTCCTCAATCTCTCCTGCCCCAGAAAAAAACCTGCTTTATTCTTGGAAGAGGCAATAACTCTTCCAAGCTCCTAAGTGAGCTGGATACACACAGCTGCACTGGAACACACCTGTACTTTTTCTAGCCAAGTACCTTGCAAGTATCTTGAGAGTGGCTGATGTCAGGTAAATTCAGAAGAAAAAATTACCTTAACTAGCTCATTTGCAAGGCACCTAATCCCTAAGGCATTAGCAGTTTGATTCCCCTTTCATTCACAGCTCACTCCAGAGCACTGCCCTACCCCGAGCTGCATGCAACCCCCAGAAATTCCTTCTGATTCAGAACTGCAACTCTTCTCTGACAACAGCCCTGGCAGGCAGAGGCCTGAGTCACATTTACCTCCTTTTTTGGGCACCCTTCTCCCTCCATCCTTGCTGCAGCTCTGCCCTGGTCGCAGTGCAGAGCATCCTGCAGCTCCACCACAGTTCTGGCCCAAGTTCATCCCAGCTGGTGGTGGGATGGCACTGGCTCACAGCCCAAGGACTGACAGAATTTGGATGCAACACATCTGACGTGGTACTGACAACCCCATTTCAATTAATCATGTTAAGTGTTCTCTGTGGCCCATTGTAGAGGTTGTACATTACACTGCAGATGTAATCAAGGGAGTCAGCAGAGACCCAGGCATGAATCACCACATCCAAAAGTAACTGTCTACATTCATACAGATGAATTGTATCAGAAAGTGTGCATTTCTCTTCCCTAAATGTGGCTGGACATACTAGTTCAGATGGCATTCTCCACATCACGAACAGCCAGCATAAAGTTAAGCAAGTCCTTTATTGCATCCACCAAAGTAAGGGACTGACAAATTCTTTTTCCCCTGCAAACCTCCACTTTCATTGCATTCATGTCTTCATGCATCAGAGCAAGATTTTCTCTATCTCATGCTGTCTGGGAGACCTCATTCAAGGCTTACCCATTTCTAAGTCTCACCTCACAGCCCTGTTTGTTCACAGAACAACAACCGTGTCATCTTAATTTTTTCCACCTAGAAGACAGTTCCAGAACCTGTGTAAGCCATCTCAAACACAGAGGTGGGATCATCCCTCTCAGCAGCAGACTTCCCATTACACTGCACTTCCCCAGACACAAACCCTATCTAAGTAACCCAGACATAAACCCTATCCAAATAACCCAGAGTTCACTCACAGTTTCTTTGAAACCCTTGGTAGGAGAAGAAGAATTTTAAAAAGCCCCAGCCAAGCTCAAGGGGTATGTTATGGTGATGCTTCAGCAGGAGACACTGGGAAGACAAAGTCCCTGCTATCTGTATATGAAACATTTTGATAGTAAACCATGACATAAAACAGAGGAAAAAGGAGGGAGAGCAAGTAACTCACTCTATATAATTTGTCGGGTCTCTGTTGTGTCAAGTCATTGGAGAATGATTTGGCTTGGACTTGACTGGGGAGATTTTGCATTTTTTACACAAATGCATGCAGCCATCACTCCTTAATGGACACACTTGTACCCTTGACTGACTGACTGGGAGCTTTGTGTAGTCTTTGGGATGATCATAAAGGAGGGTACTGCCCTTCAGGCAAGGAATTTTATAAAGAAGATGAGAACACTAGTTAGCTATTTTAGCATGTTCAAAATGATATCTTTCCTACTTTTACATTTGCTATCCCTACAGAGCTCTCAGAATGTGTGACAAAGTTATCAGGATCTTATTGTCAGGGAAGAATTTTGGTGGGGAAATTGAGGCATGGGCTTAGCAGGGTATACTCTACTTCACAGGTTGGTTTCAGAGCTGGGAAGACTTCAGCTCCTCTCACCCTTATGGGTAGTGATAGTCAATATTTCCTGAGAGTTTCCTCCATGGCATGCCTCCAAATGGAATCCTCACAGCAAAGTTGGACTCATACCCCAAAATAAGTGCCGATACCCTCAACGGAGTCTGTAATTATTCTCTTTGCTGCCTGGCTGCCCTCTCTCCTGCCTTCCCTCCGGGCCTGGACACCTGTGTTGAGCTGTGATTGCCTCCTCGTTTATGGCAAACAAGTCTGGATTATCCCACTGTATATTTTTGAGGCATTTTGAAAAAATCTGTTTTCTTTTTTCTCTCATTTTTGCCTTGCCGTGTGTTTTTAATTGGATCCACTGCCCTTCCTCCCCTGCTTGTTAATGCTTTTCTTTGGGGAAGCACAAGTTTGTAACAGCCCTGCAAATACTCACTCCTCTTGGCCAAGCCAAGTCCATTTCTCAGGGATAACCTGTCTCTGACCTACTTTTAAGTTATACAACAAATGTTCTGCTTTCAGCTCGGCCTACTACTGTTCAAATCCATACCATTCAGCCACCATTCGTACACTTGCAGGAGAGCAGACGAATGTCACACCTGGCAGCTGGTCTCTTCAGGAGGGCAAGGTGCTTCCCTGGAGGGAGATCACCCACCCATCCTCCCAACAGTACCTGCATTCAGACATGGCTCTGCTTGGGGCTCAGCTCTCCTTTCATGCCTCCATACAAAGCCTTTCCTGCAGCGCCTCAAGCCCGGAGCCAGGCACTGGTGTCAAGGATTTCATCCTTTTCAGTTTCTCCAGTACCCTTTGCTTCGAGGAACATTCCTGTGGTTCCTGCCAGGCTCCTTTCCAGGGGGAAAAGATTCAGGTGGCTTTGTTCCCTTTGTCTTTGCCAAACGTTTACATTCCTGCTGACACCGTGGTGTCACAGGAGGGAGCACTGGCAGGAGGCCACGGCCTCTGCTCCCTGGCTATAGTTACATGGCACTGGGCACAGAGCAGCCACAGAAGGACAAAGTCACATGGCTTTCACTGGGAGACCCAGCAAACACATTTTATACTGATGACTGCGTGCTAATTAGCAATGCTGCCCAGATTTGAGTTGAGGAGTTGACTCTTGAGCCCAAAGAGTCGACTCTTTAACAATGGTAGTGATTAACTAAATTTCCCACCTATCTTCTGGCTGGAGCTTCAGGTTCTTTCCTTCACTTGAGACTCCAGTGGTGGAGGATATATTTAGTGGCTCTGTCCATGCTGCTCCAAGACAGAGCTGCTGCAGAAGCACACACAACACCTTCCACCTCACACTCCTCCTCAGGAAAAAGGACAGATGTGCTCAGCAAGTCCCCCTTAGGCAGATTAATGTTCTTACCACGGGAACAGAAAGGCAAATTTCTGCCCCATATACCCTAGTACCAAGATGGTCTTGGTGTGTGGACCTATGATGTCTTTGCCTTTTGCAGCAGGGCAACAGAAGTCCAAGCTGGACATCTTTGAAGTTTCAAGAATAGGTTTGATAGTCTCACTCAAACTTCTGAACTAACCCACTGCCACAAGTACAGCGATTTAAGGCACAGCGGGAGATAGCAAACAAGGGAAGAAAAAAACCACCACAGGTTATACATGTGATCAGTAGCCTCAGGAGTTTTCTACATCCATTGCAACCAGATCTGCAAGGAGCACTTCCAGGCCTCCATAACTTTGCCTGGCCTGTCAGATCAAGAAAAAGTGGTTGCTATGACACCACAAACCATATTTCTCAGGCTGAGATGTGCCAGAATTTCAAACAGATGTGGCAGTGCAAACAAGAAACCCCCTTGGGAGCCTGCCAGGAGGCTCAGACAATGCAACAGCATCCGCACATGGTTAGAAGCCACGCCGAGCCAGCCCGGCAATAATGGCCTGTGCATGTACATTCTGGCCTGCCTTGCAGCTGAGCCCGGAGCAACTCAGCAAACAGTGGGACTGGAAAGCTTTGAAAGAAAACTGCTGAGTAGGGAACTCTGCTGAAATAGCACCTGCCTTTTTTTTTTTTTTTAATCTGCCTTCTTTTCTNTCTTTTAGGGACACGTTTATAGCTTTTTTTGCTGCTTGGAAAGGCTAACCCCAGGCCTGTTTGGCATTTGCTCTTGGCCTGAGCCTTCACATGAAGATCCTCTGTAAACAGGCTAATGTTGGTTTCATTTCCATTCTGAAAGCAAGAAGGGATCCTTCTGTTTCACTAATGCTTTCTTCTCCAGCTGTAACAGAGCGGGCTGGAGTGGGGCAGGAGGGGGGATTTGGCTGGAAGCACCACTGGCCAGCTTGGAGAGGTTCTGCGGGAACAGGTTGACTTTGTCAAACCGTTTGCCTGAAAGCAAGGTTTCCCAGGGAAATGTGCCAGCTCATCTTTCACGTCGAAAGGTCAGAAACCCACATCCAGCAAATTTGGACATTTTGAGGTTTCACTCAGAAGTGGAATGAATTATTTTTATTAGAAGTGGGTTTTTCAAGAGAGGGAATATGTCTCCTTAGACTAACTAGGAGACTAAGAAAAACAAATCCGCTTTCAGGCTCAGCGGCCTTTCTTGGGGTCTGAAATGAGAGTGCACCATTTTCAGCTGCACACAGGTGGGAAACACTTGTACTTCACTTACCGTCTCCATGTCTAGGCAATTTGAGGAAAGAGCAATCAGCCTCTGGGGGACAAGTGGAAGAAATATTAGTGAAGAGAGAGGGGTCAAGGTAATAGTGTGAGACAAAGAGAGGTACAGGTAGATGAAGACGTGTGTCTCTATCAAATCCATAGTTTTTATCTCCAGTTTTATGATCCATTTTTTTTTCATATTTTTAATTATTCTTTTGATCTGCTACAGTCCTAGAACATTCCTGGGTGTGGAAATCCTGGTCTGTAGCTCCTAATCTACACTGGGATTAGAAAACAACAAGTCTGCTGCTCTGGGAGAAGGCAAGAAAATGCTGGCATAAGAATAGACAGTAGAGAATATTTTTTATTCTTTTTCTAAAGGCTAGGGAAGCCAGTATTGACCCCACAAGAGATGTTAAAGCAACTAGAACTACCCTCAGTTTTATCCCAGCTGCAGTTTGCTATTGGTCATTGTGTTAAACTGAATTAGGTGGTTCATGGAAATATCTTGACCCTAAGTCTTCTCCATTCCCAGCCCTTGTATTACCTTCTGTGGGAGTTTGGTGTCAGGGCAAAGATGAATCTAGCTCTGTTGTAACATCACTTGAACAATTTATGTGATAAAGTGAAAAAGAACTGTTCACTTGGATGGTTTAGTTCTGCTGCTGATGGTGCACAGAGGAAAAGGGCATTTGTATTTGAACAGAGTGGGAGCTGAATACCTGGCAAGAGCAGGAAAAGAAAGATCCTCTTTTCTGTCATGTGTTTGGGTCCCCAGGCAATTCTGGACACTGAGCTCCCCCCTGAATTCCAAGGAGTAGATGGGCTAATGTAGTCACTGGATCTCTGGTTATTTTACTGAGAGAGAACTCACGAGAACAATCCACGGATTACAGATCTGGCATTTTTGCAGGTGTGTGGGCAGCTGGGGACAGGACAAAGGAGGAAGGAATAGTGCTTGGCTGTGGGAGACCAGATCTCAAATAGGAGGGTCAGTCTGGGGAAGCTCAAAGGAGCTGCTTGAAATTTTTTACATTATATACACTTCCCATGAGAAGTTCTTTTGACTCTGAATGCTAAGGATGCCAGAAGCAGGGAAGAGGATGATTCACCGAGGCTGGTGCCTATTAAACACCAAGGCCTACAGGGCAGCTTTCTCAGCTAGTGCTTCAAGGAACTCATTAATAGAAATTGGGAGGTTCCAGCTACAGGATGGTTAGCACTGTAACTTTCTTATATTCTTTCCCCAGGCAATTTGCCACTGACCATGGAACAAGAGCCTGCTCAGCTGGGTGGACATTTGACAAAACGCTTGGGAACTCACTGGTTTGCCACCGGCACGGGCAAATGGGGAAGCAAAATGACTGTCAGTGGGTTACACTCAGCCAGTGGGACACATTTCTGCAGTGTTCTTTCAGAAACAAATTCATCAAAATGAGAACTAGAACACTGGAGAAACTCAAGCTGGACTCCTCCACTGCTGTGTGACTCCAATGAGCTCACAGTAGAGAGATTTCACTACCAAGAACAGGAGACAGTGAGTGACAGGTCTCACAAAGAGCAGTTTGAAATTCTCTCCTAGGGAATAAATATCATGTTTACCAGAGCTGTCAGCACCTAGTGCCCAGCTTTGCACACCTGCAGATGACTTCCTCCTGAATTTGATTCCCGACCCTCTCTCTTTCTTTAATGAGCAAGGTAGGAAGGGTGTAATTTATTGTATCTATTTATTTATTTATCTATTTATTTGGCTTACTGCATGTAAATCAACTCCTCCTTTGCTGTCCTGGCAGGGTTTCAGGGAGCAGGAGGATGCGTGGGAGCGGAGGCTCCTGAATGGTTGCACACAACTCCCTCACTCTTTACTGGCACGGAAAAACGGTTTCCCAGCACTGGGTTTCCATATTGCTCTGCTGGAAGAAACAGAGCCAGGCATGCTCTCTCTAGACCTGATCTTATCTAAAATCGCTCCCATCGCTGTATTGCGTAGATATGGGATGGCTGTGGAGAGCCCTACTTTGGCAGTCTTCAGCAAGATGTATGGGAGCTCTGATTTTCACATACCCTGCAGCACCTTTTGTCTCCTTCACATCTTTTTTCCCTCCCTTTGATCCAAGAGAGACAGAGCTTCTTCCTTTATTCCCTTGCTAGGTTTCAGGCCCTGAAGGATTTATGATCATTGAGTCATGATCATACAGAATTTGATTCAAAGTCAGAGACCTCTCCTTCTGTCTGCCCTCTTCAAGAATTAACTTTCCAACCTGAACCTGACCCAGGAGAGGAAAAATGACACAACCAGTATCAGGGCAGAATCTGAAATTGCCTGGCAGGGAAGAAGATAATTTGTGTGAGAATAACATACTGGCAATCTAAGCCCAACAGGCAATTACCCACTGGTGGTACTCATGGTGGACCAGAGCCAGAGTGTGGACTCAGAGCTGGATCAGAACTCACCTCTCCCTTTACTAAAGTGAAGCCACTGATTATTCTAAGTCTGGGCCCCCACTACTGTGGGCCTGTGTCAGTTTTGCAGTAGTGTTCATCCTGGGAAACCTTTATCCAGAGCCATATATGTCTTTCTTTGAGATCAAGCAATTCGGATGTGTCAGCTAAGAATGGATTTACTCTGCTCTCTTTTATCTCTGCATGTCAAGAGGCAGGTGCCAGCAGCATCACTCAGGAAAGCCACTAGTCTGGGAAAGACAGAAGAGTGGAGAAAAGCTGCCTGGGATACATGTTCTTTGTATGTGTGCTCCTTTTGTTGTTCCCTTAAGCCAGATTTTTTCTGTTCCTTCAGCAGTTTTCCTGCTGCCTCTGCCTGCTTTCCTCACACTCAAGCTTCATCACTGAGCCATTGGCTTGGTGGCCCAGAGAGGAATCCACGGGGCACACATCAGCAGGGCTTTCTGACCAGCTGGAGGGAGCCTGGCAGGATTTTCCCCACATCCTTTTATACAGAGCTTTAGAGCAGCTGAGCAGCAGAGCAGAGCTGTAGCATCCAGCGAGGCAGTGCTGGCTCAGCTAGGCAACCTCTGGTCATTTCTGAATAAGGGTCTTGTGGCTTAGCTGAGGCATGACAGGCTTCAGCCACGATCCTGCCCCTTTCTAGCAAACCTACCTTCTGAATAGCAAATTGGCAGATACGCCAGGTTGGCTGGACCCCAGGCCTTCCTGGATCCCTTCCCTGACTTCTCATCATGCGTGTTTTAAATTACTGTTTAAATCAAAGATGTCAGTGATTCAGGCCAAAGGGCTTTGCTGAGAGGTAATCTCATACTTTTTCTCTGGCATCCTTCCTTGTGCTGATCCCAGCACTGAAGGCTTGGGGATCATGAGGGGGCTGGAGGGGCTGCCTTTCCATGCTGCACAGAGCACACAGCCCACTTCTTTGGAGGACCAAAACATTTTTCTAACATTTCTTGCTATAGGAAGGACCTGAGACAAACATTACATGCCAGATATTTCCTGGGTTTTGACACGTTGCAAGTTTTAGCTTTTAGGCTTGTTTGCTTTTTTTTTGTTTGTTTGTTCTTTTTAAAAAGAGTTCCAGGGACTTGGGTTCGGGGTGGGTGTACCCAAATGTGTGGGTGCTGTATGGGCTATGAGAGCAAACTTAGTTTTGCAGTATTTGGCTTCAGCGACCCAGCTGCTCCGTTGTTCTTCTCCCTGGGAATGAGGTCACCTCCTGGTGCCGTGGCTGCACCCATGCCCCACCAGCAGCCTCGGTGTGAGCTGCACGATACTTTCAAACTCACTGCAGACTGGAAGGAGCCTTTTAGAAGACTGCCCAGTTCCTCTAACCTTGGACTGTAGGACCTCAAAATGAGGGAGAAGGAATCTAATATCTGCTGCCAAACTCTGCAGGAGATGGAAACTCCCTTGTAAGCATAGTGGATATTAATGCGCACTCCCTCCCCTATGACAGCATATCCCACTAGGGACACTACCTATACCATTGGTTATATCTGAATGCAGAGGAATGGCCTCTCCTGTTATAGCCTCTCCTGTTTTGGAAGGTATTTCAGTAATTATCTGCAGTACTGAATTCCCTAGGTTGGACAGAAAGGGAAACGTATTTCCTTCTCTGTCACCTTTAATTGCATTGCACCTCCCCTTCATTTCTCATCCACAGCAATGCTAACAGGATGCCTCTGCTGGGATGCCTGGCATAGTGGATTGGTATTACATTCTGCTCCAGGTTCAAGCAGGGGCTAGCTGACTATGATTTGGGGGAGGGGAGTGTAGAGTGTTAATCAAGCTGTACATTTGCCTTTAGTTTATGGATTAATTTAAAGTGTATAAATCAATACTTGCTCTGACACAGCTCTGCCTCGTCTTCAGCTTTGCCCAAGAAGTTCTCTATTGGGGCTTATTTCTGCTTTACCCTCCTGTCAAGTTCCTTCTCTTGTCTCTGCCTTATTGCATGTCTCTCTATCTCAGCCTCTTCAGTTCTGCTGGAATTTTGTTAGAGTCTTTTTTATAAAAGCCCAATAAAATATGATCATGGCTTTATAAAGTGGACAAACATGAAAAAGTCAAAGCTGTAAATGCATGTCCATCTGAAAAAACTCAGCACACAGACCAATACTCTCAGACATGAGTGAAGCTTCTGGAGTTAGTCTGAGGGGCACAAACCACTTTTATTTCCACCCCTGGCAAAATCTTCAATCTCAGCATCTCAGTAGCAATTTCTGTATCCCTTCTGCAGGGAATGTTTCTCCCAACCCCCAACTTGGCTCTAACACAGCACTCTTACTCTCCAGATTTCTATCCTCACCAGTCCCTGCCAGGGATTTGTGTCCAGATCAATCTTTACTTGCACTTTTTTTTTTTTCTGTCCTAAGGCCTGAACAGCTGCATCTCATTCTGACGAGCAGAAAAGTCCCCAGTGGGTGGGAAGGATGTCTCTTCATTGTGATCTAACCTACTGTTGTCTTTTGACACCTGATTGCTTCTCTTCCACTTTCTAAATGCTGAATCCCAATGGATCTAGCCCTGTACTGCCAGTCATGTCCTGTTCTTGCACTGTTTTACAGACTGTAGAACACTGACTCAAAATTTACAATCCAGCATTTTAAAAAATTGAAAAAAAAGATAAATAAATATAGATATGTCAGTATAGTTCTCAGTTGGTTCCTTAATACTTTTTCTATTAAAAAATAATATAAATGTTGTCATGCACTTGTCTCGTATCTGTTTTCAGTGGTCAGCCTATGCTTTCTGTGGCCTCCTAGGAACTTCCGTGGTAATATTCTGGTTAGTATCAACACCTCACTGGTTCTATGAGATTTCTGTGGATAGAGACTGTCCAAGGTTTCTTGCAAGTCTGATTTTTAATGACATCTACTCAGACATGCATCTGGGACATCAGCAATATTAAAAAACAATCCGGGACTCTCTCTTTCAGCTAGAAGTGCAATGGGAGGGGATGTTTATGTCACAGGGATATCTGCCTTTCCTGAATTTCTAAATCAGTTACTCCCATCAAAAATTATATCACAGCCACCCCCACTCTCCAACAAAGATTTAGTAACAAAGCACTGCTGAACAGATGTAGTAATAGGACAAATCCTATTACTAAGGATTTATCTGTGTACCAAAACAGGCATTACCCATCATTCTCTGGAATCTATTAAAATTAAGCATTAGATCCAACTTGACACAACTTTTGAAGATTTCAAGTTTGGAGCCAGAGAGGTAAGAAATCTAGAGCACAAAACCCAAACACCTCCCAGTTTGACAGAAGGCTGCAAAGAGGTAGGAACCCACAGTCACAGAGGATTTTTAATCAATTTTTTCTAGGTGAGGACATTGTCTCCTTTGTGAAGTAGACTCTGAGTGACTTGGGAGGCCAATTCAAGTTTATCCACTATTTTTCTCACTTAGTCTACAATGTTTCTGAGATTAGGTTGCTGGTTCTTTCTTCTTTCAAGAGCTAGGGTATCCATGCAGAGACCTCCTAACACTTACAGGTTGAAAGGAAGGGCCTGTTTTCAGTTTTATGCTCAGAAGAAAGCCAGAGTAGCAAACAAATTCAAAGATGGTGAGAAAATGTTGATTTTTAGATCTGACACCTGACTGAAGCACACCAGGGGGATTTTGTTCCTTTACCAGGTCTTTTGTCCTATCAGTGTTTCTCAGTTTCTTGGAATGGGCAATTCCAATATTTGAGAGAAGTACATACTCCCCGTTTAGTTATTTTCATCTCTGCGGGGTTGGCCATTTAGTGCCAATGGGCAAAGGGCAATATGCTGCATTTCTGTTCCCCTGGGATATCCATTCCCTGAGAGAAGAGACCAGGCCAAGAGAAAACCATGGACACTCTGAGCAGGCTAGAGCTTTATTTCTGGGGTTCACAGCAATTCAGACAGCTGCACTCTGAACTCTCTCTGAGAGGAGATCCCTGGAGAAATGTCTTTATACATGGAGAGTATCAGTGTCTACAGTTTCTGCCTGACACCCTTTTTCCTGGATGACCAGGTACCTTCAGATCCTCGTGCCACCAGTCTTTGGACCCTTTTCATATCTCTTTCTTTAACGAAAGAAGCAAACTAATGATATTATAACTAAAGAAACCACAGGTGATAATTAATGAAAGGTTAGAAATTAAATCTGTGTGAGGCAGGGGCAACTTCATGTAATGAAGGTGTAAGGGGTTACACCTCCACAGTCCAGAGGTGACCTCAGAGCTTCTGCAGCAACTTTCCTCCAAAATAACAGACTTGAAAACTACACTATATTATCAGGGGTTTGTCCCTATTTTAAGGTGCTTCCTCTCCCTTCAAAAACACAAACAACCCACACCTTCATAACTTGATGAGTTGAGTTTGTGGAGGAGAAGTTCAGGTTTTATTTTGTCCCACCTCTATTCGAAGGGTTCAGCCATGGGTTAACCTCCATGCCCTGTAACATTTCAGAGCAATCAGGGAAGACAGACAGATGGAAACACCGGGGGATGGAGGGAAGCTGATTTATATGCAGCTGAAACACAGCCGTGGGGCTGCTGCCAAGCCATATAGATGTGGTGGCAACACAAACAGAGACACGCAGAACAGCCTGTGCAAATATAAACACTGCCACACGTGACGAGGGTTCACCAAGTTCATGCAAACACCAGGGAAGGAAAAGAAAAAAGATACTTAACTGGGGAGGCAAGTGTAAAGATTATGTCAGGCACAGGAGCTCTGTTAAACAAGAAAACAAAAAGAAAGTGCCTCTTCTCTTGTTCTAAAGAAAATCACACTTAGATAATAGGAATTTGCAACAGATTTAAAGAACACAGGCTGTCTTCTTGTGTCATCAGGAGATATTCTTAACAGTCCTGTCAATAACAGTTGCTATCAGTGATCAGTTTTCCTCTCCTGTCTAGATCCGGTGGCTGGTAGTTCTTTAAATCATATGTCTCAGATCGATCATTATGTTTGTTACTCTGTCACTTCAGGATTGTTTCCAAATGTTGGAGGCTCATTACTGAAAGCTGGCCTGGCACTGGCCACGCCAGTGAACTGGCATTTCTTCTCTAGCTTTCCCACGTGAATCTACACCAAGCTCAGCAGAGACCAGAAGTCATCATCCTGCTACAAGGGGCCTGCATGGAACAAATTTGTGAGGCTGAGTACAGTCCCTAGAGGTTATGAATTGCAGGGTAGAAACCACTGAAGTAATTATTGCTGACTGCTATCCTAAGACAGAAGGGACGTGGAAACTAAATACTCAGCCATAGCTGAGGACGTCTCCTCCACCACCACGAAGCCCTCCTGGCCACACATGTAATAACAAACCGTATTCTTGCTTTGGGGTATCGTGTTGCAGAGATGCCAGTGCAGCATTTTTTAGCAGCACCAAACTGCAGAAAATATTGTATTCCAGATAGTTTGTTTTCCAACATAGTATGCCTTTCTTTCACAGGAAAAGCAATTCCAGCACGTCTTCCACTGCACGTACCCCCTCTCTTCATATCCCAATGTCCCTCTAACGCCTGCCTCTTTGCTGCCATCCTTTGGCAGCCTCCAGGTAGAGAAAGGGCAGAGTCACTGACTGCCATCCGTGAAGCCTTCAAATATCCCCATCAAAAGCTAAGCACTCAACAAACAAAGCTGTGGTGTCTTACCAAGGGCCCAAAGGGACACCGCAATTTCCTCTGGGCTGAGAGATTAGATGGTTAGAGTGCAGGAGTGCAAGCCAGAAGGCTCCCATCCAAGCCCAGCCACTGACTCAAAGTCCATAACCACCTACAGGCCTTTGCCAAATACAGCTGTAAGCAGAAAGTTATATCCATGAGACTGATGAGACACAGTGTCCTCTTGTTTATTGCTGTCCATAATATTGACCTGAACAGACCACACTGGTTAGTTGAAATTGGTTGAGATATCCTTGAACAAGGGGCCTTCCCGTCGTACCCATAGCTACAGAGACACTCTTGGCTGTTGGCACGCTCTGTTCACCCACAGAAGTCAGCTCCAAGGATGCTGAGAATATTCCAGCCTTTTAGTGTGTGAGCCTTGCCCTTTTCACGGCGTGAATATCCCCTGGCAAAAAAAAAAAAGGGTGATGAGATTATGAAGCTGAAATTCCACCTATTTTGTATCCTATAGTTTCTTGTTTCAATGGAATGTTTATATCCATATGGGGTTAGTTGGATACTCACCATTTGCATTCTCTTTTCCAGATGGATGAGGCTGTGCTGGAATCTCTCATGTGCTAATCAACCCACCTGCAATAATATATAAACACATGCTATTTCAAGATCTCAATCTATCATGGTGCTTTCCTTCAGACTCTTACTTTCTTGATAGTTCTTTCCTCTTCTTCGGTGTCTTAATCTCTCCAAGTCTTTCCCAACAGTTGTTAGACACCATTGTTAATTTATCTACAAGATGACTGTGCCTTTTGCTCTCCAGACAGATTGAGAAATAGAAATGAAGTGACTATTGCTTTTTGCATCACATTTTTGATAAGGAGATGGAGTGAACTCTATAATATAGCAGTATGAAAGTCATTTGTCTTTTCAAAAATGCATCAAAATGTCTCCACATCTGTTTACATTCTCCAGTTCTACATCTTATCTCCATAGGGACTGAACAACTCTGTTTGGTCTCGCATTGAAGTCTGGATATTTGTTCTGACTCCTTGTGAAGACCGTACAACCCAAAGCACAGTCCTTTTGGATGCCTCCCCATTCCAGCAAGATCACATTTCACTTTTTTTTTTTTTTGCATTTATTAAGTGCTCTCCATAGTGTGAAGAAGGTTCGGCTGACAGCCCTGGAAATGGAGGTTCTCTGCTTAGACATAGTAGATGCAATATATGTATCACCACTCCACCCACTGGAAATGAGACTTCATCTTGGAACCTCAACAAAAAGAAGCAGATTAAGTTCACTCTCCATGACCAAAAGTTAGCTCTTCTGCTGTTGCAATACATAAAAGTGGCAGTTTTGAAGAAAAGGCAGATCTGGGCAAGTCTTGCTTACCCTCTTTGGATTAGATCACAGAATCATAGAATCATTTCAGTTAGAAAAGACTTTTAAATCCCTGCTAACTCCTGTGCAAAGATCCTTCTACCCCTTTGAGACAGGTGTACCTTGGGTGTTGCCAGGAGGCCTGATGTCCATGTAAACCGACCCATGATCAAAAACCCCAAACTTCTGCTGGTGACACCAGGCTCAGAGCCAGGTATTGATTTGCTGGTTCTTCCAGTATCTTCCCTCAACATTCTCTCCAACTGGAAGGATAAAGAACACTAGATGAGCTCCTGATCTCTTAAGCAGTCATCTCAAGATCCTGAAGTCTCTCTTAATGTCATCTATTCATCCTCTTCCATTAACAATCAGTTCAAAAAACTCACATTTCACCAAATGTCCTTGGTTCCACACAGAAACCCTGCCAGCAATGAATCAGATTTGCTTCCAAACTAATCACCACCATCAACCTCAGTGTACGCAGTACTTTGAAGACCTGGAAGGCAGATATGAATCCATATTTCTCCTGGTTGCCTTGTGCATACCACTCAGTTCTTGTCATTTCCCAGCTCAGCTGAAATTCACAGCCAAGCCAACACTGCCAGGATGCACTGGGCACATGGGAGGGCCAGCAGTGAACCTGGCAGCAATCATGGCCTCAAATTTAAAAAATTTAAAAAAAAAAGGTTGAAAATAAACTATGACAGAGGATCAACTGCTGTATAAAGCTTTTCCACATTTTCAGTCATCTGCTTTCATATTTTAGGCTCCCACATTGAAGGAGTCCACTATGAATATATAAATTTGTGATGTTATCCTCCTTGAAATCTATCTTTAAAGCTTCCCTTCTTTATAACATGGAAGGCAGTCTCAGCACTTGTTAGATTTCTGAAATCCTGAGGCACCTAATAGTTACATTTCATAGTTTTACTGTTCAGCATATCTATTCACTTTTCTGTCCCTTCTATTTACAAGAGTTATCTTTTTGCTTATGAAGTTTATTGAATAATCTAATGTTGGCTTATGAAAGAACTTCATGAACACCAACTAGTATAAATAAACCCATCCATTTTAAACGTGATGCATTTATTCTCTGTCTCACTTTCAAAGACAGAAGACCCATTCTGTGGAAAAGCTAAGGCTGGGAAAATGTCTTTAAAGAATAAGATGGGGCAGATCAGGCTGGGAAACAGCAACAAGTGATTCCCTCTTTCCTAGAAATGGCCTCTAAAAGGCACCAGTGTTAGCACTGATGCTATGGTTTGATAAAAGGAGGCCTTTGATTGCCCACATCACCTCTCTTTTTTTTAGAATTGTGTCGCACACATAAACCATAAAAGAAAATGAAATCTGAAGGTCCTCCTTCTGTATAACTTCTAAAATCCATTGGATCTACTTCTCTCTCCCTCCCAGAATCATTGTTTCAGTAATCAGAAAAGAGTGAGGATGGTTGTGTCGTATTTACAGCTGCCAGTGATTTCATGAGCTGTTGTAAACATCCCTGCCACATAAAGCATGTTGAGAAGTGTGTTAAGAATATACACATAATATATATATAATATATATACAAAGTGTGCTGAGAATATATTGACCATATACTGTCACAGTCAGTACCATTTTAGTAGAAATGAAATTGTATTTAAGACTCCATGGCTGACTGTGATAGATTGGTTTCCATCATAAAAACCGAAATGCTTTAATGATAACATGTTTTATGAGCCTAGCTGTTAGCCTTGGGGGTGTCATCACACTGTAACCTTCCAGTTCTTTCCCTCTGGGATGAATCGAAGGCAGCTGGACCACTAATTTATTACAAGGACAGGTGCTGGAGCAACAGAAAAGAAGGCAAGAAAGCAAGGAAGAAAGAAAGCACAAGCAAGATGGACAGACTGACAAACTTAACTACAAGACTGCATTTGCCTGGGCTGTAATTTGTTTGCATGCCAGATGTCCGTACGGTTCAGGCTGACAGCATTGCAGAGGGTGGGAAGTTCAACACCGCCCAAAGCCAAAAAGAAGAAAATTTTAAAAAATAAAACCAAAAATAACACTGCTGTTTATTTCCTTCACCAGTGAAAACTGGGTCCCTCCAGATACATAGCTGATCATCCCATGCACTAACACCTTCCTCTGCAAACATGTGATTGGAGTCCTCCTCTTTGGCCAGACCAGCTGAAAAAATGGATTTTAATGCAGCAGGGTGAGGGAATTGTAAAATGCACCTCTCTAATTAGTTTATGAGTTTGAGAGTGAAGGACTTGGGTGAAGAAATGTCATGATGTCATTTCTGTGATATTTGAACAGGCTTATTTATATTCCTCACCTTATATCTTTTCCTCTTGCACCCATCTTCCTTTCTTCACCTCTCACTCTCCCCCCACCACCCCTGTTTCTTTCTTGCTTCTTGCCAAATCTGTCACATACCCGGGGTCAAACAGACAGTTCTGCACATGGGTTGATGATACTGCAAAACACTTAGGATGAGATGTTTCTGTCTGGCCTACAGATGGGAGACTCATAAACACTTGATACACCCAGTCCCCCATTACTGGTTTAACAGCTTTTCTACTGGAAAGCCAAGAGCTTCCCCAGGCAATGCAGGGAGTTGCCATATGTTTGGAATACTAACAGTTCCTCTAAAAACTCATGTGTTTTCAGGCTAACAGAAGAACTGAAATTCTTTTCTTCTTAATATGTTTTCAGTCATTGCAAAAGGATCCATCTGGATGGGCTCTTGTGTGGGTATTGGCAGGCCCTGTCGATTGGATGTGTGCAAGTGTGAATGATGTTTTTTGTCTTAAGTCATACAGATTGATTGCATTTAAAATATTCTTCATTAGGATCTTCTGTTCCTGATGATGCCATGCCACAGCTCACCAGAGACACCACCACTTCATCTGCCTGATGCAGAACACAGTGTTTCTGAGAAGTGTATATATCCCTGCAAGCACCAAGTGGGAAAACGAGGCTTCTCCATACCTCCAGAGTGCTACTCCATCCTGCACAGAGCAATGGACCTCTTTGAAACCAGAATGTCCTGGAGTAGGACATAATTAGGAGCCTCCTTTTTTCCTGTGAGATTCCAAATTTGATCTTAAGACATCCACATCTGTCGGAAAGTCTCAGGAGATTCTTCCATGTGTGAGGCCTAAAAGCGTTCAAGCATCCTACGGGAAGAATCAGTATTCTTGAATTCCTTTGGCTAACCTGAAATGGAGATGGTCAAACAATGATCAGGTGCCATGAGGAGCAGTGAACATGATAAAATACTCCTTTATCTACCCTACTTTTCCATGAAGTGCTAGGAAGAGAACATCCTGCCTCTGTCTGATGGCACCCCAAGGACTGAAGACTTAAGTGAAGACCACATCAGTCTGTGACAGTGAAGGATTCCAGTCTGCATTTAGTAGGAAAAAGCTCATTAGCTTTGGTTGTCTGGCTGAGTTACTGAAGAGAAATTGCATTCTTCTTCCTGAATCCCTTTTGTGGTTTGAGATTGACAGAGCATCCTTCTTTCCACACCACAATTACTGAAGTAGTGTTGCTCTGTACCACCTTCTGTCCTAGCTATAGTCATATTTTTTTGTATATTATATATGTAAATCCCTAAGGAAACTGTAAAAAGTTCAGCAGACCTCGGTGAAAGCAAACTGGCTTCTCAGTGAGACAGAAATGAGGTGTGCTGAGAAAAGATCACCTCTAAAGGGAAATTCAGAGAGTTGTTCTCTGACTCTTGTGCCAAATTCCTTTGTAGCCTCAAGGTCCTGGTGTCCAACAGAGACTACGTCACTCTTAGGAAGAGGCTAGAAAGCATGACTGAAAGTGCTAAAACGCCATTGTGTACACAGCCTCTCTCCCTGACCTCAAACACAGTTTGAATCACCAGCTCTCATAAGGTGTATAACACAAACAAGAAAGATCTAGAGCAGAAACATGGAAGGATTTCCTCATAGAAAAGACTTAGAAAGAAGCCCTCTGATTTAGATCCCTGACAAATAAAACACAAGAAAGGAATATAAAACTATGACTGAAATGTACCTAATGCCCTCATCACACTCCTAGAATGAGGGATTTTCGCCTCTTTCTGAAGCACATGTCTAGCTTGAAATATGCAAGCTGCTCTTGTCACATCTTCATGTGAACACCTTGGATTACTCATAAGGTTTAAATTTTGGCACCCTGCCCCAGGAAGTTGCTGAGTCAATTCCGCAGTGTGAAGAACTGCAAGAGGACAGGACTGCCCTGTTCATGGCAGTGGGGCTCTGTGGAGAGCAAAGCAACTGTTGTGATATCCAATCTCAACTCACTCATCCTACCTTCATTCTTAGAGCCATAGTTAGTTTAAACCAGAGACTGTTATTCCTTCAGATGAATTCAATCTCTGTGACATTGGATCCAGCCTGTGTATGCTGGGGATGCCTCTCTGTCCTTCCCTCAAGAGCATTTTAGACAAAGAATAAAGTTCTCTCTAGCTGTGCTACATTAAGCAAACTAACAGCCCTCAGTTGCTCCAGACCCCCCAGTGGTCCCCATCACTGACATGATGAACATTTCCAGACAAAATGAGGGTTTGTATTCAGAAGAAGCTGATATTTGCTGTAGAACTTATACAAAAGCCATTTGTGGTGAGATATTTGTATATTGAAGCTGCCTTTAAAAATCTTAGTTTCATAAAAGGCTTTGTCATCTCCAAAAAAAATACTGACACATTTACATTAAAACCAGAATTCTTGGAAAACTGTTTCGTCTTCTGTTAGCTGCAAATGAAAGAAGAAAAAGTCCACATTGGTAATTCTTTTGTCAACAATACAGCACAAAGGCCTTGGTGTCTTCTGAAGACTTGTCAAGTACTTACTGTTACTCACATGCTAGAAAACAACTTTTGTATCTTCTTAAATGGAGTACGGGAGGATATTTATGTAATGAATCAGATGGAGAAGGCTGGAAGGGCTCATTCTTATCTACACTGATGTTCATCCCACCAGCTTTAGCCATTTGTAAATTAGATGCTTAAATTAAATAGCTGTCTAGATTATTCTACTAATGAAGAAAGGTAGACATTTTCGAGCAGGAATAGCCTCCATCTTTGGGACAGGCTGGGATAAGTATTCCTTGGAGATACACATCTTTCCCCACTGCCTAAACTGGGATCTATACAGCATGCTATAGCAAATACCTAAACACTAGACAGTTAAATCTAGAGGAGATAAACCACATCTTGAGGCTGCCCTCCAATATAACATTAACCAGACCACTCACTGGATGACCTCCTTCATTTTATCCTGTTTCTTTAACCTTCTAGGTCGTTCTCTCTCTGGTAAAGCTGTTCCAGACACTTATGGGACAGCAGAGGGATTTTGCCAGCCTATCACTATGTTGGTAGATCTTGTTGCTTCACGTCACCACAACAGCAGCCTTCTCCCCTTTCTACATCTGTCCCTTTTGCACTCTGGTTGAGCTCTGGGGACTTTCCTGTCCTGTGTCACTTCATCTGGTCACAAAGCCACAACCCTGGCACAGCCTTGTTTGCCAAATATGTTGCATAAAGTTCAGCTTTGTGGGTTTCCTCCGGAACAAGGAGAATACAAAGATCTTCTGTGGCAGCAGAAATACCAATTTTCTCTCTCAGGGTGCACTAGACATGGGCCTTGGCCTCTTTATTTCCAAGTGAAAACAGAGTTTAAACTTGAGCAGGATTCTGGAACAGGAAGAAGGTGCTCAGAAATGCCTGAAAGTACTAAAAGGAGATCATTTTAGTACTAAGTTCTGAGCTAAGAGCCAGGGTATGCCCAGAGATATTGCCAGCATTCTCTTCTAGCTGCCACTCCAATAACATCACAGATGAGGGGCTCCTGACCCTTGCTTGGTGCAGGTCATGTTTCCCACCATCCAACACCTAAAATCCCTGCTGTGTCCCCCGACTGTTCTCCCTGTGCCTTTGGCAATCCCAGCAGTGCCTCTGTATGGCAGTGCCAGGTCCAATAAATGAGCCAGGGTAAGCTCATTAATTTGTGTCTTGCTCCACACCGACTGTGAAGCTGGAGGCTCTGGATTAGACACAGGTGTCTGGACACTGGACACATCTAGTCTGGTGGGAGCAAAGCACCAAAAAGGTACTGAGGCTGTACAGCCACCCAGTGCCATGCAGCCTATAGCAGGAAACAGCCTTTACTGTACACACTTTGCACGTGAGGAACCAAGGGAGAGCATTTAGCTCTCATGGTTAGAGTGGAAACTACCCCCAGTGTGTTTAAGGAACAATGTTTTGTGGACAACATCTTGGCTTATCACTGAGCAACATTTCTCCCCCTCATTCTGTTAACGGCAACCAAGAGGGAAACATTTGGTATTCTCCATGAACACTCATGGCAGTTCCAACAAGGGCATACTTAAGGTCTGTGGCCTATCTCAGGCATTGTTCAGCTTAAGGCAGCTGCCAACGAGCTAGAAGACTGTATGAGAACATTTGGCAGCTGTGCTGGGTCTGACCACATGTACATCTGGCCCTGCAACCTGGGGAAAGTAAGAACAGGACAAGTAAACATGCCGTTTCCCACATGTTATCTAAACGTGTCACCCTCTGCAAATTTATTAATCCCTAGGGAACTTCTTCTTCATTAACTCATCCAGAGTTCCCTGGAAGCTCATCTCCATCCATGACATCCTCTGGCCATGCATCTGACAGATCAACTACATGCCACAGGACGAACTGCCTACTTTGTCTGATTCTGACGCGGCCCTCCCAGCTCCATTTGGTGTGCACCTCACAGGTGTCTTCCTCTGTCCTCCTGCATCCTCATGGATGGCTCTGCATCCCCCTGCACCAGTACTGCTCACATGGTTGCTGTGACCAGTGAGCAGAGACCTGTGCAGTGAAAGAGTTAAAGTTCAGCTCCTTGTCCATCCTGCTCCAGTGCTCCAGCCCCTCTTTTGCAGAGTTAATACTCCACACATGGTCTGTACCAGACAGGTATTTGAGACAAGATAGCGATCAGCTGACGCATTTCGAAGCTGCAAACTGGCTGGGAGTGCTGTTCCCTGAGCTCTCCTCGAGTGCACCAGGAGAAAAGCCACTGAGCATGAAGGAAAGAGATGGCTCAGCGTGTCAGAGCATGACGTCTGGTCCTGCTTCTGCTTGGCACCAGTAAGGAGGAAGCAAAAAAGCTTTCTTCAGGCTTTCCTAAACCAAAAGTGTGCGAATAGCTGAGGCTGGGGAAGAACTTGTCCCCTGCCAACAAATACTTACTCACACAATCGTTTCTTCCATCCATATCTCCTCAGGGCAACTGAGTTTCTGGTTGAGCCTAGTGCTGAGTCACTGAGGTATAAATTCAACGAATATAAAAACCTTCCTCTGTGACAGCAATCCAAGAAAGCACAAATGAGCAGAAGAGATGGAAAGAAATAAGAAAGCTAGGAATGTATCAGGGCTGACAGCCCCAGAGAAAGTCCTACAGAAGATATCTCAGCACCTTCTCTCTGCAACAGCTGCTCCAGCAGAATCAGAGCCATCCCTTTCCTGAAGTCCCCACAGCAGCAAATCCAAAAGGATTAATGCTTGTTCCAGAGAGATGCCAAGGAGCCCTCCTACTTAAATCAGGAGACTGCAGAGAGCTTTGCACCTGGCAGGATGAGGTCTTTCGGGTCTTGGAGGGGAGATCCCACTTAATGGCTGGAGGTGAATGACAGCCATCTGAGCCCTCATCCCACGCTGTGAAGGGTGGCAGGGCTGCTGTCTGAGCTGCTCTGGCCAATTTTTACAATGGTACCATTATCCATCGGCCATCTGGCAGGCGTAGCCTTTATTTTTTCTGCATCCAGCCCTGTGTTGGCAGATGTTAGGTGGGAAGGAAGGTTGGCAGGGGGAGATTTGACATCTTGTCCCTTCTCCCCTTTGCTAACATTCCTTTGGCTTGTAAGTCTGACAAACCAGTGATGGGAGAAGATAGTTATCAGGTAAGTTCTTTGCAAGGACACAGTTTTTCATTTCTTTTAAGACTTCAATGGCAACATACAAGCACGTTTCCCAGGAACCAGCAAGGAAAAGCCTGATTGGAAAAGCAACTGGGGAAAACCCTGGGTTTAGGTTTCTTGTTCACAAGAAGGTAGGAATGTCACATCCTCTAAAATATCCTTGAGGATGATTCCTCTGATATTCTTGGTTATTAAAAAACCTCTCACAAGTGTCAAGGGCAATGCAGGGGGTGTAATGCAGAGGGAAGGCAGAGGGAGGATGAAGATCTTCAACAAATTACTGTCACACAGGTTTCACAACCAGAGTGCTGACAGGGGCTGACCTGCTCCACAGACTCATTTCCTGGAAGAAAAGAGCGCATCTTCCCCAAATATGGCTTGACTGCCTCAGCTGAAGATGCTGTTATTCATTACTTCAAGACCCAAAGCAGGGACTGAGGTCCCATTGTTCTCGGCACTGTATTAACAGAACGAGGACGAGACGGGCTCTGGTAACCAAACCCAGCAGGAGAGGGGCTCCCTCGCACCCAGCCCCTCCACTGGGTGGTCTCAGCAGAGCTTGTGCTCTTCTGGGGAGACTGGACTTGAGTGGCCAACATTTCTCTGAGTGGCTCAGTACTAGAAGTGAAGACAGAAGTAAGAACCGGCAGGCAGAGGAGCTGCCCGAGGAACTTGCCTGCACCACAGAGCAGTGCTCCTCTCCAAACGGGCTCGGTGGCTTCTGCCAAGGGCAGACTCATCGAGAAACTTGTCCAAAGACAGCGTGTCTCGCTCTCTGAGTTTAACGTGATGCCTTTTGGTCTCTGCAATTCCCCTAGCACCTCTCAAAGGCGCATGGATTTGATTTTGGCAGCTGTTCAGTGGGCCACATGTTCAGCTGATCTGGATGATGTGATTGTTTTTGGGAGGACTTTCCAGGAACATTAAAATTGCCTGGAGGATGTGTGTAGCTGGCTGGAGCAGGCTGGTCTGAAAGCAGAAACCCATCCAACTGTGACGAGTTACAGTCCCAGGTGCAGTTGGTTGGTCCTATCGTGTCTGCAGCAGGGTGTGCCTCCACCTCCAGCCAGGACAGACCCCCTGGACACACACAGCCCCCGGCAAGGGCAGCTGACAGGAGACACTCTGGCCCTGCATGAGGTGTGCGAGTCCTGACTTTGTCCCATATTAATCAGTGAAAGAGAAGGAGCGAGGCTCGGCCTTTGGACTTGGGAAAGGAAGGCAGGCTGTGTCCCTGCTGCAGCAGTTTCAGAGAGGTGGCACAGAGCTGCACAACCAGCACTCAAAAGAGCCCAGAGGAACAAAATATGAGGATTTTTTTGAGTTAGCTGATGGTGAGGAAAATAAAGTCTTGCTCTTTGGAGTGAGATGCAAGGCTCTTTTCCAGCAGAAGGATTTTGAGCCTGAACCTCAGCCCAAGCATTTGTCATGAGTAATGGCTGGGTGTCACGCTGGCTACCGGCAACCAGAGGCACTGAGACCCCTGGTCTGGCAGGAGCACATTCGGATCAGACGCTGCTCCTCGCAGCAGAGACTAAAGTAGATAATGCAACATAGAGATTCCCACTGTCATATTTGTCTGATAACACACCAAAAATAGGTCTCCCTGTCAGGATAATTTTTTTTGTCCTCGGGAAAAATAAAAAGCAGACAGTACTACACCAGCTTCTCTCAACAGTACGGAAAGACAAATTTTAAAACCTTCACATATGACTTGCAAGATTTAAAACGACCAGCATGCGGAGAATTTTAAAGTGAGGACACCTGAGTAAAATGAGCACAGTCCCGACTGCCTGATCCTTCATCTCACAGTCAAGTCCTTCCTTCAGGAGTCTTTTTCTCAGAAAGCTCCCTCCTGTCCATCTCTCAGCACCCACTTACAGAACCGTTCAACTGGCCACCTCACAGGAGAGGCACTGACAAACCTTTCAGTGGAGGAATACTCAGCACACATGGGGATACCTTTCACAGGAGTCTTTAGTAATGCAAACCTTCTCACAAAAACACTCAAAACTTCCTTGGAGCCTTGTCGCATTTCTTCTTTATTTGTAATGGGCTTCACCAAAACTCATTGTCCATCAAATCCATGTGTCCAAGATCATGCAGTAGGAATCCTGGAGTGTGTGTGAAAGCGATTGCATTTTGCTGCTGGATGTCTTAGCTAAAATGCAAATTAGCCATCACTCTTCAGTAAATTATGTGGTACTAAGCTTTACAATGCTTCCCTCTTTTCCCTTGTGTTACAAATAAACACGAGGGAAGGATGGCCTCTCCTACACATCTAGAGATGCTGATAGCTCAGTCAAGCAGCAAGATTTGGCTGGGCCTTTCTGTTTATAATAGCTTACAAATCTTGCAGCTTAAAAACTACAAACCACATGAACATGCTGCTAAATCATGCAACTCCACATGGTTGAGGGAACCCACCAAACCTAAGCACAGCACAGGAACACAACAGAAAATGGACGTCAGGTGGGATACGAAAAGAGGACTGACAGTCTGGGGGGAGCTGACCCCTGTACAGCTAGAAATCTATTCAAAACTGCCTCAAGTAGGAGCCATGGCCCATTTCCTTACAAATCTTTGCTACAGAGATGTCAACTCCCATCTTTCTTTGTTATCATGTGCTGGTTTTCGCACCAACAAATCCAGGGGCACTTGAATCTCAAACACTATGTTCTTCTCTGATGGGCTGCCACAACTGATACAAAGAGTGCCTGCCTCTTGCCCTGTGACCTTCTGATGAGTGGAAATAATGTTTTACTACCAGCAATTACAGCAAGAGAAAACGAATTACTCGTCACAAGTTTGGACTACAATAAAGCAGCTGATGCTGGGTCTCTCGAGACAATTAATACAGCTCAGCCTGGAGAACAACACGACTGTGAGAGCTCACAGCCAGCTGGATGACTGCAAACAGACTAGCAAAATGGCAAAGTCAGCAGTTACTACCTTTTCCTGGCTAGTTGTGTATCTCGTGCCAAAGAGAGGTGACAACCTGTGGTCACTTTACGGGCTTTAATCGCAAACAGTGCTCTCAGCAAGAGAATCCAACCTCCCACAGCTTTGCATTCCCTGCTGCAGGCCCAAAAAGCACCAACCAAACACGGACAGCCTGCCAGCATCCCGGCTGCACTAAGTGGGTGTATCAAAAATCAGCTCAACACTGTTTCTGTGCACAACAGAGCATTTGTTCCTAGGTTCAGTCACCTCTATCGTTTGATCCAGCCTTTGAAAAACATGTGAATGTGGTATCACTAGGGCTTGAGCATGACCTCAGGCAGGAGGGAATCTGACTGCTGGAAGGAAGACCTGCAGCCAGCACCAAAATCAGTGAGTGCAAATGGCTGCAAATGGATCAAAACTCCAGAGAGACAATGGAAACAAAAACTATCAAAATCTGGGGTTGTCTCATGCCATCAGCCAGCACCTGGTGGGCAAAGCATCATTTTCCAAGGATGCTGCTCTCTCTCTGTCTCTCTGTCTAAGTGTGGTGCTTGCTGAGGAGCTCTGCTCCACTGGGGTCAAAACCTGAGAGATAATGCAAGACAGAAATGTAACACACTGCACAACTGTCTACCAGGCACATCTGGATGCAGTGTAAACCTCACCTCTCTGTCATCTATTGCTCCCTCTGGGAAGATCGGATCTGCACAACAACAACAAAAACCAAAACAAAATTGTGTCATGTGGAAATGTTGCTACAGGATGAGACCCTGCAAAATGTGGATTGGTTTAGATAAAGCAGGTGAAAGGCCCAACTCTCTCCAAAACAGAAGACCCCTTCAACCATGTTTTCCTTTCTCCAGGGGAAGGAAAAGAGAAGCAATGAACTGTGCGACTGTTCCCAACGGAGATTACCTCCACCCACTCCCTCTTGGATAAAACCCTGTGAGTCACTGTCTTCTATAGTTTCAATGGACCTCTCATTCTCCTCTCTCCCACCCTTGTCACCTGTGATGTAACAACTGTGACAGCTTCTCCAGGTCTCAGCTGAGTAAATATCCCAGACACAACCATATCCTCACCAATACATCTTCTAAATTTCCCCACCGTGTCCTTTCCCAGCTGTTTTGCCTGACATCATGTTGCCCACATGGCACTGTCCACTCTCATCCTGCCATAAGCATCCCAAAAGTTTATCCTGCTGTCCTGCCATCACAGTAGGTTCCACAAGAAGCTGACACCAGGCTCTCCTCTCCTCACATGGCCCATATATAGCGGATTATGCATAAGCACAGATGGCTCTGCACCGGCTGCTAATTAGGGATTGTTCCTTTTCATCTGGTCACTGGGGCTTGTCCTGGGCAGGGGCTGCCTGACTCCTTCCTCTTTGATTTCAGATGGTTTTGTTAGAAGTTACCAGGCAGAACTGAAGGTGGATGAGGTTTTCATGAATGCCTCAATTTACATGGCCTGCAGGGTGATCTGTAGCTGTGCAAACACACCCGTCGCTCTTCAAGGATTTTGTCGTATTTATACCAGGCAGCAGGGCTAAGCAGAATGTACAGAAATGTGACCCAAGTCTGCAATCCCCAGGACAAGGATGAAAGTGGATTTAGAGTAGGGATGGCTATGTTTCTTCTACCAGCTCACCACCTCTGTCAAGTCCTTGAGTACAGGGAGTGAATAAGCTCAGCATGTGACACAAGCCAGTGCACAATGAGCCATTTTTATCACCCGCTTCTCAGAGGTACATAACATCCAGGCACCACTCTGCTCTGCTGGGGATGATGCATAGGAAAAGTTCAGCTCAGAGCAGCTTATGCCTCCATATAGGCACTTTCTCCATCACTGCCTGCCTGTGGCTGTAGAGCATGGGCCAGAATGGTGCACACAGAGACAAGATTCCTTCTGGGTGCCTTTGAACAGCCTTTCCAAGCCACTGCAACTTCTGTCTCACTGCTTTGCTTCCCTCCCTCCCTCTCCCACTTAGCCTCTGTGGTTGAGGTAGCCTAGGCCACAGAGATGGGGCAAACAGTGGGTAGCAGGAAAACCTATAGGACACCATTTAGATGGACAGAAAGACAAGCGTGGACACTGGAGATGTTGCACTAGAAAAGCTTTCTTGGAAGTGTGGGGAGAGCAAAGAGAGTGCCCCAAAAGTCATCAGTGTCACGGTGACAGAGCAGCGCCTCCCACAGCAATGGAGATGGGAGGAGGAGATGATTTCAAAGCAACGTCAAACTCCAGCTCCACAGGAGGATCAGCTACAGCAGTCGCCTCATGCATGTTAACGCCGTAGCAAAGAACAGGCTTCACAAACTCTTCAGCACATCTGGTCACACTCCGTAATCTAGCGTGGCTCATCCCACTGCCTCCACTCCCCTTGGGAACACGATCTGCCGGCAGTTCATGGGAGGGCTGAGCTGATGGTGTGATTCTTTCCTACGTTAGCCTTTAAGAGGGAAAATAACCCTCAACTAGGACATCCAACACCTAATAAAAATTACCTTAAAGAGACTTCTGACAATATTCCTTAGACCTCACATTTTAGTTACACGTTTAGTTACTTCTGGTGGCACGGGCAATTCCTATGCAGGTAAAGCATTTTCCAATGCGGAAACACCTCTGTGGGCAGAGGAATGAACTGTCTGGTTGCAATGTCTCATGCACATATTCCTTAGATGGCCATGACCAAGACCCTGCCAACTTGGAATAAGTGAGACAAGCAAACAGACCTTCAACTCTGCTGTGGAGTACCAGCTCAGCAGGGGAGTGTTCCTTCACCCCTCCCGCGAGCATCCTGGCACCATCAGCATCCCTGGCGGGCGGAAATTCTTCCTCATCAAGGACATGACCTCACTGTTTCAGCGGCTGCACAAATGCAGCTAGGAGATGGCCTCTGCCCCCAGAGAGCCTATAATCATGTGTAAAATGCTGGACAGGGAACACAGTTTGATTGAAAGAGAGTGTGAAGGAATAATAAGATAATACTGTAATATGTCCTTGGCCTGACTCCCTTTCCTCAGTGTGTTACTCTCGCAACCCTGATGATGTGATGTCTCATTTACAATTCTGGAAATGCAGGCCATATATATCCTTGTAACTAAAAGATCAAGGACCATACTCTGGAGTCTGCCTGGCACAAGTCAGTTCAGCTTGGCTTATTACTAAATTCCCTTCCCTCCTCCATCCTGTGGTAGTCACCTCCACAATCCTTACTGGGAATGAGACATGCTATTCCCCAGGCCAAGTTTTGGAAACACAGGTATGAGCTGGCCAACTAAAAGGAAATGTTTATTATGCCCAGTCTAAGACTAAGAAGTTGAAGCTAAGACTTGCCTATGGCTATGGGGAAAGTCAATGTCAGAGACTAGGCTTTCCTGTCTAAAGGCCATGCCAGGAGACAAAAAGAAGTATTTTTTTTCAGGTTAGGATTAGTCCTTATTGCATACCTGTTGCTTTTTTAAGCACATCATTCAGAATTAGTTGTCACTTATGGCTCAGCTTTGTGAGAGTGTGCAGGCACATACATAATAATGTCCTGTGCTGTGTGCACTTGTGAGTCTTGATGAGGTGTGAGGTGTGTTGGCTGCACATGCAAACAGCCACCGTCACGCACAGGGAAGCCTTTCCAACAAACATAAATGCGCTTTCTCAACCAGTGCATGGCTGGTGCTGCATACAGTGCCCTGGCAGAAATGGCCAGTAGGAAATCATTGCAGTGTTCAGCAGAGGGCTTCTGGCACTGGGTGCTTGAGGAGGATCAAGTTGGCTCCAGCTGAGCCCCAGATGTTCAGCCACAGCTTCTGATCTTGCACTCACTAACAAGCTGGAGAGAAGTTAATATCAGATCTTCACCAGTGGTATCTTTGACCACTTTTGAGTTACAGCTCGAAGTTAATCCACTGGAGGCTTTTACCTTCAGTGCCATGGCTTGTAGTCTGAGGAATCTGGATGTGGGAGGCCCAGGGTTCCTGTGAGTAACTACTCCATTGAATTAGGAGGTAGCAATTATAATTAGCAACTTCCAGCTACACGATCACATTGCCCAGACATGTCTTTACTGTGTGTGGCTGCAATGGCAGAAATGTCACTTTGTTTGCTTGTGCTTCTGTCCTTCCCCTCTGCTGCCGTGGGGTATCTGCTGTGAGAGAAGGGAAGGGGTTTATTTTTTTTGGGTGATATAAAGTGAGTGGGGAACAATGAGAACAGAACTGCTGATTTGACCTTGAGTGCTGGGAGCAAGCATAACACACAGTCTGTATAAAGTTTCCTCTTGAAGAAAAATAATAATAATAATAAAAATCTTTTTGTTCCTCCACCAGAGAAGACTGTAAAAATTTGCTCCTGCAAAGCTGAAGTGGATTTCACAGCCAGAGCGAGGTCAATCAGAAACTGTTGCCAGGTCAAGTTTTCACTTTGAACATTTTCACAGTTAAAGGAAGATCCAGAACGTGTAAGAAAGCACAGCCCCAGATTTTCCACTTTAAACTGCTTGTTGCTCTAACTATAAGGTGCAAAGAAGAGAGAAGGATTTGAGACACTGGAGTGGCAGGACTTGGGTGATTTGTTTATCTAAAAAATCTGTGCATCTGCTCTTTTGAGTGAAGTTCCCATTGGCTTTTTTTTTTTTTTTTTTTACTCAATTTTCCAGCTGTGTAGCACAAAGCACGAGCAGGTCAACAGCCTTGCTGAAGATCACAGAGTGAGTCAGTGGCTCTGGAGAGATCAGAGCCAGGACCCCACTGTGTGCCAGCTCTTCGTGCTTCCCTCTGCTTTTAAAATTCATTTCAAACCCAGGTGCTAAAACAAGGTGAAACAGGACAAATTCCAGACCGTGACTTTGGCAGAAGCTTATGAAGGACACAGTGAAAACGCCACAATGCTGTGACACCAGACACCACAGACTGAATGGTGCTCAGTCATATTTATGCTTAAGAGTATGGGCATTTCCATGTCCCCATGACTTTACAGCAGCTTTTCAACCCACTGGCCCATTTCAACCCAATCTGACAGCACTGCAGGGTGCTCCAAGATGCAACATTTCTACAGTTTTCCTGAAAACTGGCAACTAGATAAAGAAGAGAGCTGGAAATTAACTACCCGCTATTGGAAAAAAGTGACTCATTCACAGAATTGGCCACCAGCAAAACCATCCCAGAAAGAGCAGGGAGGGTTGGGGGGGTCACAAACCAGAGGTCTGTGACTGCACTTGCACAAGGAAGCTAAAGAGGGCAGGGGCTCAAGCACCAGCACGTGACTGTGCTATGGAACTATGAGCACACTCCTCAGCACAGCTGTCACAGCATCTCCTAAGCCTTCGGACGAGAATCACTCAGGCAAGAGACGGGCCCAGGCACAAGATGGGTGACATCCTCCTCTTCTGGGGTGTGGACACCCACGCTCTGCAGTTCCATAGATGTCATCTGTGATTTGGAGCCTCCAGACTGACATTGGGTGTTCCTTCTTTTTCCTTACTGGACAATTAACCTGTTAAAAGTGATCTCTGCCTTTTCCTCAAAATTACTATTTCTTTGTGCTCAGATTAAACTTTTTAATTTCTGAAATGGATAGGGAAGAAATTATTTAGTGAGCTGTTTTGAGGTATTTGGAAAAAAAAAAAGCCAACCTTGACTATTTTGCCAGCAGTGGATCTCAATTTGTTATTGTAGGGTCACTCGAAAGTAATGGCTGGCAAGGGTGAAAGTAATTTGCAAGCCCAGAGCTACGCTGATTAATTGTGGCCAAGCTGCGCAGCAATAGTAGGGTCTTTTATTGGGAGGTCACCAAAGGGTACAGGGCTGAACAGAACGGATCATTACTGGAGGGCTGCTGGTTAATAGGAACTATAGAGCTGTTTATGAACAGGGGGCTCGGCTGGTCTGAACAGGATATTCATGAAGACTGTGCTACAGAATGGTTCGTTGTTGTGGTCATGCGCTCTGGACTGCTCATATTCGTGGGTGCACTTGTGTGGGCATGTTCGGTTTATTTAGAAAATAAGGGCATTGAAGCACTTGTTTTCTGAGGAGAGAAAAAAAAAGCACAGAGTAAGAATTACTCCAACTGTGCAAATATTGAAGAGAGAGAAAGGAGAATGTCTCGTTGTCCTTTTTACAAGTCTTTAAATGACAAAGCAGAAGACGTCAAACACTGGGCAGAGCTGTGCTCGCCATCGCCTGGGGTCCCCAGCACAGCAGAAGGCAGCTAAACCAATAATCTTGCTTTCCTGACCTTGCAGCCTTCTAACAAATCCTTTCTACTTTAGCAGAACTGGTTTCAGAGAACTAGGCTATGTAGTCTGGTACTCTGATAATGTCCTCATTTAACAGATTCAAGGCCAAATCCTGCTCATGCCTTCACTGGCACAGTTCCATCACTTTTGGTGAGACTGCTCCGGCTGAGAGAAGACCATGACGCTTTTCCCATTAATCTCATTCCCTCTTCCTATTGTGTTTGATTTTATGGTACCCTGGAAACTGGGAAACCTGTATGTCCTCAGCCATTTGATGTACAGGAAATGTAGTCACTTAACTAATCTTTTCCCTCAACAGAGAGGTTTTTCTGGTTTGCTTTTTTTGGGTGGTTTGTTTTGTTCAGTTTTTTTTGTAGATCTTGCGTCTCAGTGCTTATGGAAACTGGTTACGGCAGAGAGGAAAAAGACTAGTGATTGTAACTCAGCAGCCACACATCATGCTTGGTTAAAACTGTAGCCAGGCAGCTCCAGGAACAGAATTCCCAAGTCCAAACTTTATCTAAGGCCACTCTCCAGCAACCTCTTCAGCTAGAAGAGTGGCCTTTCTGGCTCATCTACCAGTTGGAACAGATGCAGGCATGACTGAGCCTAAGCCACCCCATGCAGGCTGCAGCTGTTCCAGAGTGACTGTAGCCACCCACTCCTGCCTGGCCCTGGAAGCTGGGCAGCCATCAGCCAAAGGGCTCCCAAGCCTGCTGGAAAAAGCAGTGGACTCCAAGGCACAAAAGCCAGGCTGGTTTGGAGGAACACCGCAAACACTAAAGCAGTCACCACTTGGTCAACTGACCCTGGAAAGGACAGGATTTCTCAATATCCACCAAAACTCTCAGATTTGGGAACATCTCAGATCTTCCACACCTAACTTTAACCACGAAATAGCTCCACAACTACTTTCAACCAGACAACCAACTTTTAAATGTGTAAGGAGAGATGGGATAGAGTGTGCAAGGATAGGCTACTACATTCATTTGGAAGAGTTGTTTTTACTTCACTACCAGGCTGGTGAGGCACTGGAACAGATTGCCCAGAAAAGTGGCAAATACCTCATCCCTGGAAGTGTTCAAGGCCAGGACGGGGCTTTGTGTAACCTGGTCTAGTGGAAGGTATCCCTGCCCATGGCAGGGGGTTGGAATGAGATAACCTTTAATGTCTCTTTCAACCCAAACAATTCTACTGTGCAATGATTCTATGAGTGTCAGTGAAGCTGAGGATGAGATGAAGGTCTTATATGACTCTAACTGTGATCTCCAAAATCTTGCACCATTACACTTGAAATACATTCGGATTTTGGAAGGTTTCAGCGGAGAGCGTGACAAACAAGATCTGAAAACTCTGGCCACGCTTTGGAAAGATGAGATTTTAAGAGGCAGACAAGAAGGACATCAAGGAAAAGATGGGAAATCAGGCAACGTGCTATTCACAGACTTGGAGACCTCAGAAAAGCATCAAGGATCTGGCAACAAGTAGTGACTTCAGGCAGAGCTAGAGCACAGAGAATAGCTACAGGAGCCAGTCACCTGGGAAAGCTGCTATAGTAAAGTTTATGTTGGATCAGACTGTCCTCAGGGATTTCTGCAGGAAGATTGAAGAGGCTGCTGAAAACTCCGGAAAAAGAGTGCAAATGGGCCATAAAAATGAAGGCACGTGGGAGGAATGAATTTTTTTCCTTTGGCCGAAACTTACGCCAGCGACTTTCGTTCACAGATGAAGTTCTTGTCCCGAGCAAGAACCCATCACTCTGGTATATGAATGCAGCTGGCAAAGCTGGCATCATTGCCAGAATGCTTGTTAATTGTGGTCCTTCCAAATGTGACCAAGAAAGGGTTCTCCAGCTTCCTTATGCCACAGGAGAGGGAGATCCCTGCTCCTCTTCCTAACTATTGTAAATTGCCCGCTCTTCAAGGCACTGCCCTCTGAGTCTACCCTGTCAACCTGGTCTACGTTTCACTTGAGCCCTCAACCATCTGTTGCCCATTTTGCACTCACTGGTTCAATCTCAGGCTCCCATCTGAAATGTGAAAATTAACTGCCTTAGAGGAAGCCAAATATTTTAAGGTATCATTTATACTTGACTTGTTTCAGACAGACGGATGGTGACCAAAGGTCCATGGATCCCAGTGGAATGTGCAGCCCACAGCCACGGAGCAGCTCTCCTGGAATTTTCTTTTGGAGGAGGGCTGTGCTTTCTTGCCCTGTTGCTATTACCCTCCTCTTGCCAAGCAGCACGGAGTTGGCTGGCATTTTCCCAGGATCATTGCAAGAAGTGCCCTCAAAGACGCGACGTCACGTGTGCCAGAGCATGCTTTCGGTCTGAGCAAGTTCCTGTCAGCCTGATATGCAGGGGGAATACTGAATTAATTCCTGATGCCGACACATGCATCCCAACACAAAGATGTCACCCACTGGCATGAGTGTGTTGAGTCACTACATTTCCCCAGGCTGCAAAAGCACAAGAGTCATATGCTCATATGCTGTTTCCCAGCAAAAATCCATGAGGGTGCTGGCTCCTGCTGTGAGACCCATGTGCTTCACTCAACCTGCCTGTGACTCTTCTGAGGAGTTAGGACCAATGCAAGGCATAAGTGGCTCTGACTTTCCCTCTCCCCCTCTCTTAGCCTACCACAGCATGGCTGTGAAAGGAAAAAAGCCACATGCCCCAGGTTGTGAAACTTGGTTTACAAGAGGCTGTGGAGATTCCCTCCTCAAGAAAAGAAAAAGGGAGGGGGGCAGAGGGAAAAGAATAGAAATGATGGTTTGGACCAAGTTCACGCCTTTGATGTGTGCTCTGAGCCTGAGAGCCCAAGAGACACTTGTACACTGAAGGCCTCACTATTTCTGTACTGGGCACAGATTCTGTTTTCCCTCAACTCCTTCCTGGATTGTTGCATCTGCTCTTATTTCAACTGCCTTTTTTAGGCATGTGCTTTAATACTACTTTTTATGCATCTAGTTTAATACCACTTATTATTTCCTTTAACATTGAGTGAAACAATCCTTAGGGCCAGTCTCAACCCTATGGACCAGTGTGACCCAGGGCTGTTCATCAGATGGTGGCAAGGACTCTTGCTGGGGCATCCACAAGCAATGTTCTGCTCTGCCAGGAGCAAGCAGGAAAGAAAAGAGACTAAGGATGCTTCCTAGGGAAAACAAGGGGAAAGGCTGTGTTGGTCAAAGGATGAAAACGCCTCCCCTCACCAGGGAGGTAAGGGAGTTAGGGTGGCAGACTGGCAGTGGGGCCTTTCAGCTCTTGCTCTGTGTACTTTTGCAATTACTGCACAAGTGAGAGAACAAGGGGACCACTGCTGCAAGCCATCTGTCAGGAGTGCCAGGGAGATCTGTCCCTGGCTCACAAACACCACCTGTGTCTCTTTGCTGTGATGGCCATGACTGTCTATCTTAAGGGAGCCAGCAACTGGAAAGCAGAGGAGGAAGACGGAAAAAGGGAGGTAAAAAAGCTGTTGGTCCTGGATGGACAGACGGAGAGATAATTATTGCCTTTAGAATCCTGGGGGACAGGTAAATTGCAGGGGAAGCTGTAATATGCCATAAAATTAATATCTCTAGTTGAGGCTGTGATTTGTCACAGACAGGAGAGTTATGAATTTTAGTTCAAGAGTCAGTATTATTTTAGTTTACCCTTGAGGATCAGGATTCACAGGCTGGAGACAAAGTGGATGTTGTATAAAAATGTTTCCCCACTAGTTAGAGGGTGTTTCTGTTCTTCACTGAGGGGCCCGTGTAATACACAGTTTTAGGGAGGGCATTTGGTAGAAGACATAAAATATATCACATTACAGGTGAGAATATGTGGGATCCAAAGTTTTGATGGGTCTGAAGTAAGACAGCTCTGAAAATGGAGATAACTGGGTCAATGACAAAATGTGTTATTTTAATGCCTTTGAGGTTTTGCTTCTGATGAATATTTGGGTCCTCACACCTCTGACTTGGGATAGGAGAGGGGGTGTCAAGCAGGAAATGTCAAGCAAAGGCAGTGAGGGGAGCGGATAACTTCGGCTGCAGTGCAAGGGAGACACTTGTCAGGGATTTCAGCACTGCAAGAGACTGGGGAGGACAGTGGCCTCAGAAAGAGGCACCAGAAGAAGGAGCTGGTTGGAGAAAAGCCAAGTGCCTTTTGACATCTCTGTTCTCTTCCCTAATTGCTACACCCCTTTAAAAAAATAAATATCCTCTGACACATGAGGAACAGTCTGACTTGTGGGAGCTACTCCGAATCGCTGTGTCCATCCACTAGATCCACCCATGCAAGAACATGCTCCCAGGAGATCAGAAGGAGGCACAGCTCAGTCCAGAGCCATAAGAGAGCATCCCTTAATACTTCTTTGCCTTGAGCAACAGCTTTAGACAATCACCCCCCATCCTGTGTCCTGCACCCCACCTCTGCTGTGCTCTGGACCATCAGGGGACTGAGTTAACAAAACGAGTCACTGAAACTCAGCCTCAGAGGAGATGGCAAATTGGCAAGCCAAGCTGGGACCTGTTTGTGTGAGCAACTGTCATTGAGGGAGTGAAGCCATCCGCCCTCCCCGCACATGCACATTGTCCTCTCCATCACACTGGGGACAGAGGTGTCCCAACAGCAGTTGCAAGTCACAAAGGACTTGTAGAGGAAAAGCAAAGGCCAAAATACACACACAGGTTGCCCTGCAAGAGCTGATCCTCTTGCTTGTCAGCAGCGTAAGCGTCTGGAAAAGTATAATTATTATAAATGTAATTAATAGTGATCTGGGAAGATTATAACTTTCTCTCCCTATGCTTCTTTCCCCCTCCCCCCCGCCCTTCCAAACTTTCTGGTTGTGCTTATTTTGGCAACCCTAAAATAGTAATTTGATGCAAACTCTGGCCACAAATCCAGTGGAGCTTGATAGGCTTTAAACGAGGGGAGGGGGGATAGGCAAGGATGATGGCTTTAATAACTGTTCTTGGAGAAAGGCCATTGATGTGTTTTCATTACTCGGAAGAAAAAGAAAGCCAGAAAGAAAACAAGTGGTAGGACAGCCATTAGAAAATAGCTATGAATAATTATAGAGTGGGGGTAAGGAGAAGTCCAGGGAATTACTTCAGGGATATAATCATGAGCCCACATCCAGGCCAGTTACTGGTGGCTGAGAAGAGGATGTATCCAAGCAGGGTTTGAGGGCCCCTCTGGTTTGGGTCCATCTCCATCCAGCCTCGCATGAGCCAGCACCACCATCAGAGAACCTGCTGTCCCTGGTGTCTCAGCAGGACCCCGAAATGCTACACGCATTTCTGACCTTACAGCACTCTGCAGACCTTCAGGGATGAGGCTCCATGCATGTGTCTGGGATGGGACAGAGACAGGATATTTTCCTTTCACATCGGGGAAGCTGAGGCTCTAAGCTGCAGCCTGGATTAATTTGGTGAGGACCTTAATTGTCCTTTGAACAATATAACTGCTCACTGTGGGTATTTAATGAAGACAGCTGCACACAGGCATCCCACCAGCAGAGAGCTCTGCAAGAAATCAAGGTGTGATAATCACAGGCAGAAGAGTTCTCCCTACTTAAAAGGACTACAAATGGTAACAGCCAGCACTTGCTATCCACAGATCCCAGAGTAGTTTGGATGTCCCTGGGAACTTCTGCAGCACCTCAGCAGAACAGACAGGCTGGTTTCTGAGAGCTCTTCAGAATCAGGTTATAGGGATCATGTTTCCTCACCCCTCGAAAGCCTCCAAACCATCCATACCCACTCTTGTCAATGGTGCAGCCAGACACCCACCCATGAGACTCTCCATGAAAATTACACCTCCCTGCCCTTTGGACAGGGCTTTTGGTGTGTTCCTGGTGGTAACACTGATTCAGACAAGAACATTTTCAGGCACATGGCATCACAAAAAGAGATGAAAAGCCTATATCCATCTTGGCTCATGCACAGAGCAGAAGGGAATCCAGAGTGGTTGAAAGACGAAAAAAGAAAAAATAAAATCAGCAGGGCTCCAAGAGGTTATTTTCATGCCAGCTCCTCAGGCGCTATGCAAAGGTTCAGGAATGAACGTGCACGGAGCAGGCTCGGAGGGAGGTCACAGTCAGGAGTCATCTCCTCGAGGTAAAGTACTCCTCACTGCTGTTCATGGGGCCAGCAGCAGCTACATGACCACAGAGGCAAAGGACATCTCACCTTCAAATGACACACCCTGTAAGGGACTTCAAGATTCTCAGTCAACTCCGAGCATATTTCCTACCTTGAATCATTATCCAAATATTCAGAACATGTAAAACCTTACACCGGCAGAAAGGAGTATCCTTATTAGGACAACTCCTTCTTCTAGGAGATGCCCCTCTCCTGCCACAGCAACAATCTATCATATTTCTGTGTCACCCATCACCATGGCACCCACATGCGCAGCAAGGTTTCTAGAGCACCTTAGTCTATGCTAGAGAGAGACGGCAAACCCCTGAATTTTATTGCACTATAAGGTAAATAATTAGACAATACCTCCAGAAGACAGCAGGCTAGGGCATCTGTTCAAATTTCCCAGAGACCATATGAATTTATACTCTTACTTTATTTACACTACTTTTTCTCCTGGTTATTGATGATGTTTCTCATTTGTTTTTATTAGATGCAGGTGTTTTCTGCACTTCAGCTGGGAGCACTTTCCCTTTTCAGCCAATTTCAGATCTACTTTGTGTCTCAGTCACCTTTTGACTGTGATACTGGAGAGGCAGAAAAAGAGAGAAGGAGATACTGAGTTTTGCTGCCTCAGCAGATGTGTGTTAAAGTGTTTTAGTGATTCAGCCAGTGTGTCTGCCTGAGGCCAAAGGAGAGGCATTGTCTGAATCTAAAACAATTAATAACAAAAAAACAATGTGGGCAGCATGAAGTGGGGGAAGGTGGAGGTGGAAGGTGAGTGAATCACGTGGATATTTCCAGCTTGCAGAACACCTCGACAAGATCTCCAGCCATGTACAAAGACAGCCCTTTAGGTCCACCCCATCCCCTCCAAGACACAAAAACCTCAGCAGTCCTGTTGCACAGACAAGGGAAATTGAAGCTCCTTTTGCAACTCATCCCCAGTCATCGAGCATCTCTTCCCAGTGCCAGACTGCACTTTCCCAATGCCCCAGGGAAGCAGGAACATACGCGGCCCCGTGGCCATGGCATGCATGGCCAGTGGGCCAGGAGACTCACAGCCCTACTTGCTGCTGGGCCATGCACGGTGCTGGGAGGAGCACTGAACCGCTCGCCCCACGCTCAGGTCCTTGAGAGCCACCAGCAACACAATGACCTCTGCTCTCCACTCGGGCCAGGAAGGTGTAAAGCAGAACCTCTGTTGTCTGCTCATGATGAAACATGTGTCTTTTCCCCGTTAGCAGAAGAAATTAAATTCATCTGCGCTCAGGCAAGAGGAATTTGTCCCCTGAGCTATTTCTGCCTCTGTCATTCAAACATCCAGTACAGCCTTTATGCTTCAGTCCTTGTGAAAGTCTCTGAGGAAGGACCTCCTGATGCCCAGGATCTGATGTCCCTCGCTCACTGAATCCCCCCACTCTGCACCCCAAGCTGACTCGTGTGGGCCACTGGGAGGTGGAGGCACCCCAGTCACCCGTCACCACTGGAAATCTTGGCAGCTGAGCCCTGATAATGTGAAACAGAGCCAACACAGCCCCGCAGAACACCCAGGCGCTGATCTGGTGGGGGGAGACTCCATTTCTACATGCGGTTTAAAATTGATACCCCCATGAGGCATGTTAGAAAGCAAAACATTGATGCTGTCTTCACTGGAAGCATCGGCTGCTTTGTTTTTTTAATGACACAGAAAGCTGCTTGCAAAGAGATAATTTCATTCAGCCTAACCCTTGCTGGATGTGGAAGGAAGTCCTTGGAGGTGACTCTCCAACGTATCCAGTATGCCACCTAGCCCTCGCTAGCTCTACTACATCCACTGCTGCGGGATGGGCTGCTGGATCCTGCTGGAAAGGGGCTCCCAGCATGAAGCTGCGAACACTTGCTGGGGTTATCATCACAAGCAAGAAGGCACTGTCCAAGGGAAGAACAAATATCTTGGAAAGAAATCACATTTTACTTTTGACACTCAATGCAGTCTCCATGCAAAGTGAAATACTGTGTTGATACCTGCACCTCCTGCTGGTGTTCATCTCTCCTTTCTGCACTTCTGTCTCAGACTTGTTCCATCAGTTCCACTTTTGTTGCTTGTCATTTTTCCCTCCAAGGATTGTAGAAGTATTGGCTTTTTATTTTTTTCAGAATGAGGCTTCAGGCACCTGATTTCACAACTATTCACAACTGTTTTTTAATGCTTGCTCATGAAAAAAAATTATACATTCTCCTGTATAAGCACTATTTTGCTAATGAGTTTCAGATCTACAAAAACTGGCCAGTGGTTTTGGAGGGAGAAGAAAAAAAGTATCTTACTTTTGTATCTGTCATTCAGCTCTTAATCCTTCCAGATTGCCTGAACTTTTTTTATGTTCTAAGTGCTTCCAAAACACACAGATTAGCCCAACCTGATTAAAGTATGTGTTCCATCCTCTTTATCATACCCAGGAAAGTCAGTGCTTTTGCATATTACTGAGACTATCATAATGAAGGGTAACATATCTGATATGTTAAGAACAGTAACTGCTTTCCAAATAATTATTTCTCTTTTTGCAGCAGAGCTATATGTAACACATAGAGCCTATAGCAATGAAATACACTAGAAAACACTAATAGAAACGTTGGTTTCCTCTGAACGTTCTCTGTTCACTCCCTCGAAATAAGAGAGCATGTCTTATAAACATAAAACATGATTGTGATCTCCCTTGCAAGAGCACAAGCCAGGAGAAATGTGATCTTTGTTAGCTGCAGGCTCTCCTACAGCTCACGGCCAGCCATACGCTGCACGCTGTCCTGTGGCTGTCTTATGTTGCCAGGGTAGTGGGGGTTTTTTGGTGCCAGCAGAAGATGCCATAAAGACAGACCTTGTGAAGAGCACGGACAGCACAGACCAGGGGTCATCTGCAACTCCATTCCAACTGCTGGGCTCAGTGGTTCAGTACAGCTGGTAACCCTAAGATCCCCATGGCTGAGACTGCTGTCATAAAATGGGGGGACACCTGCCAAGAGGGCACCTCTCATGGCTAAAATACTCATCTTCTGGCTGAGGATACGACTCAGTTTCCAGGCATGCTTTTGTGGATGAGTGTCCTCCCAGCACAGCACAGGAGCGAAATGAGGGTAGCTGCAAGACAACTTCACACGACCTGGGTTTTGGCCCAGGAGAAATTTCCCGGACAGCCGTAAGTTAGAGCAGCTTCCCCTGGGATCCCTCGCAGGATCTCTGCCCCGTGGCAATCCAGCCGTGCCCAAGCCTCCCATGCCAGGGCTTGCAGCTGGGCTTGATGGAGGCAGTTCTCTACATGCCTCACCATTTTGTGTCTCGCAGGTAGGAGTGGGAGTGAAACCTCTCCTCCACCCCTCAGATACTCTCACTGTCTCTGTACCAGGTATTAATACGGGGCACTCTGTTTCCTACAGGGTGGATGAGAGAATGAGAAAAGCCATTTTTCTCCTGCCCTAAGCCCTCTCACAAAGTGCTTCCAGATCTCCAGGTGAACAGTGCTCACTCTCTGCCTGGTGCTATTTTCTGCAAAGCACCCATTCAGACCAGTGGCAGATTCTCATAAAAAACAGCAGCAGGATGCAATTAATATGCTGTAAAAGTCCAAAGTGTCAACTGGAGAAACCATTTTAAAGCACTTCTAGATAAAACCCCTAGGGAGTGCTTTTCTTACCTTAAAGGTGCCTGTTTTTTTTTCAGTTAACTGTGATCTAGGCAGATTCAGGTAGTAATAAATAAAATCTCTGGGAAAACTCTTGGTAGAAAGAAAAGCAAAAAAACACCCAAACAAGCTTAGAAATGTGGTTTTCTTTTTTGAAGGGGCAAGGGGTAAGAACAGGAGGAATTTGATCTTTACTACTGAGTCCACATAGGGTAGAAAGGCAGTAAAACAAGGAATACCTGAGAGGCGCAAAGAAAGCCTTAAACTGGAAATTTTGGAGAAGAAGGAGTTAATGCTTTTAAGCAACCATCCGTCCTCTTACCATAGATAAGGGTGCATTCTAGTGGCAAAATCCATGCAATGCAGCTGCACAGATGACTGATCTAAAAAGAAACCCGGGGAATATGAAGCTTTGGAGGAGTGTGTGCCTGTGTGGAAGGGGGGTTGACTTGAATCGCACATAAACCTCGCTCAGACTTAGCTGATCCCTTTGAATTTCCCACTGCCCTGGTAGATGCCCCCGTGCTTGAGCTTCTAAGCAGACTCCTGCTCTTGGTTCAGCTCACCCCCCTGCTCCAGGTGTAACTCCTGAGCACAGCTGCGGGGGCTGCACACCCCAGTTCTGGAGATTCCCTTCCCTACGCTTCCAGCTTCCCTGCTCCTAGCGATGAATGAGAACTAAGGGAGGCAAGTGAGAAGGACCAGGGCCGGGAGAACTGTAACCCTGAGGAATGCAGCGGTGGAACAAAAGACAACAAACCCCACGCTGCCCAGGAGAGGGGATGAGCACTGCAAAGCGCCTTTTTTTCTTTTTCCCCCTTTCTTCTCCCTCCCCATTTTGTATGGGGCAAGAGGCAGAAGAATGAGCTAAAACGTGCAAATTGGACTTCACATGGCAAAATTCCCCTTCTTTTCTGGCATGCCCTAAGCAACAGCGAACTTTTCCAAAGAGGAATCTAACACAGTCCTTACAAGCAGCCCAGCCCTCCCTCTGCTCACTGTCCGGCCGTGTTAACCCTTGCTGTTTAGGGGTGTCAGGGTCGCACCCCAGCACAGGGCAAAGCCTCACTAAGGTTTTAAACCTAGCCCAGGGGCAGAGGGACAGGAAAGGAAGGCTGGGCACCCTGCACACACAAAGGCTCCTTCCTGGGCCCGGGCGGGCGACAGCAGCTCTCTGGCAGGCAGCCAGCCATCTCCTCCTGCGCTCACCTTTGGAGCGCATGGGTGCTGCGAGGGTCTCCAGCCCGCCCGCCACCCAGGCACCAGATGGGGGTCCACGCCCCACCAGCACAGGGCACAGCACCTAAGATCAGGCCCTGCTAACTCAATCTCCCACTTCCTCCCCAAACTCAGAGCCGTGAACTCTCCCATCTAGACTCCTTGCAGCCCAGGCTGCCCTGCAACCCAACAGCAACCACTTTGCTTTTTTTTTTTTTTCCCCTTAAAACCGTGAAGATCTGAATTTTCCCCCCACACCCCCCTCTCCGATCCTCGGCTTCCCCTTCCCCCTCCTCCTCCCCTTGTCTCTCCTCATAATATTATCCTTGATCACTGCCCGGGGTTTGAAGCCCAGAAGTCAGGAGCTGCGCACCCCACCCCCACGGCCCGAGCGCGCACTGATAGGGCCCTCGCTGCTGGCACCTAGTCAAGCTGAGGTGTCATTGGGATCTCAAATTGCAGCGAGGGGCTGGCAGGCAGCCAGAGGCAGTCTATTTAAAAGACAGCCTGTTCTGCAGTATTCAGTCTCTTTAGAAACTTCTCCAGGGGAAAAGTGTTGGGAGATCTACAAAGTGGATTTTTTTTTCCTCTTTTTTTCCCTTCCCCCTGATTTTTTACCGCTCCTCTGCCGACTTTGCAACAAAACGCTCCAACTTTGCTGAAAACTTTTTTTTTTTTTTTTTTACTCTTTTGGTGTTTTTTTTTTTCTTTGCAAATGATGGAAGAGGAAAGCGGGAGAGTTGAACAGAGCCGATCGAAACACAACTTTGCTTCATACCAAGCTTCCCTGCAGCTCCCTGCGTCGGGAGAGACTTTTTCTCCTGCAGAAGAAGAGGGAGGGGAGGGGAGCTTTGCATCCCCTCTTCCTTCTCCTGCGTTTTCTTTTTTTCTTCTCCTCTTGACTGCTTTGATGCATTATTAGCAGGACACTGGTTTTCAAGGAACTTTGCTCCCTTCCCAACCTGCCTCCTCCCAGCCCTTTGGGCAGTGTGTGTGTGTGTGTGTGTGTGTGTGTGTGTGTGTGCGCGACTGAG
>VZTF01004036.1:732853-754628 GCA_013397755.1 Cnemophilus loriae
TGTAGGCTGTGCAACCCCTGCAGGCTTCGCTCCCTTTCCCCCCTCCTTCCCTCCCTCTTTTTTTGCGCTCCCGCGGATCGCAGTGCGAATTACCCTTTCCAGGCGAGAAAAAGCTGAAAGGAGAAACAAGGGGGGGAAAAAAAAAGACAAAAAAAGGAAATCTAGACGTCCCCCCTCTCCCAACGCCAAAAGAAAAGCAGGAGAGTCTCGCACCCCGAGAATAAACCCCAGAGTAGGGTGCCTGCAAGCAGGGGCTGCGCTTTTATTTTTGAATTTTATTTTTTAAAATTCTTTAATTTTTCTTTTAAATTTTTTTCTTTTCTTTTTTTCCTTTGGTCCCCGAAGGGGCAAGCGGAAAGCCAGCGCCGCCCGCTCCCGGCAGCCCCCCGCACCCCGTCCCGCAGCATCCCCACCGCGATGCTGCTGCGGCTCCTGGTGCTGCTGGGCGCCTGCCCGGGGCTGTCGCGGTGCCTGGGCTCCTTCGTGCAGTGCGAGCCCTGCGATGCCAAGGCGCTGTCGCTCTGCCCGCCGCCGCCGCTGGGCTGCGAGCTGGTGAAGGAGCCGGGCTGCGGCTGCTGCCTCACCTGCGCCCTGCCCGCCGGGCAGCCCTGCGGCGTCTACACCGAGCGCTGCGCCCGCGGGCTGCGCTGCCTGCCGCGCCAGGGCGAGGAGAAGCCGCTGCACGCCCTGCTCCACGGCACCGCCGTCTGCCTCAGCGAGAAGAGCTACCGCGAGCAAGCCAAGGCCGGTGAGTGACCCCGATCCTCCATTCGCGCCTCTCCCGGATGCTTATCCGCCTTGCCGGCTCCTTTTCCATCTTTCCGCCTGCTTTTTCCACCCCACTGCCAGCTCCCGGCTGCGTTTTCCCTCGTTCCGGGTGCTCTTCCATGACCCTCCGCTTGCTTTTCCGTCTTTCCGGCTCCCTTTCCATCTTTCCGCTTGCTTTTCTGCTCCCTCCCACTGGCTGCTCTTCCCTGCTCCCGCCGCTACTTTCCCATCCCGCCGGCTGCTTTTCCATCTTCCCAGGTGCTGTTCCATGCCCCCAACTTGCTTTGCCACCCTCCCGGCTACTTTTCCATCGTTCCGCCCGGTTTTCCATCCCCCCCCTCCCCTCCTTGGGTTTCCAGCCCCCTCCCCCGCCGTGTGCTTTTTTGCCTTCCCAGCTCCTCCATTCCCCTGCACCACCACCAGCTGCTTTTCCATCTTTGTGGCTACTTTCTGCCTGATTTTTCTCTTTCTCTCACACAATTACACGCTCTGGCTGCTGTTCCATCTTTCTAGCTATTTCTCAATTCCTTCTCCTCCCCACCCCCTCCACGAGCAACTTTTCCAAGCCCCCGGTTGCTTTTCCAACTTTTCTGTCTGCATCTCCACCACCACCCCTTCCCTTGGCTGCTCTTTCACCCCCCTATTGCTTTTCCACCTTTCCAGCTACTTTCACATCTTTCTAGCTGTTCTTCCATCCACACCCACAGTTGCTTTTCCATCTTTGTGGGTACTCTTCCATCCCCCTAACTGTTCTTCCATGCCCCCTGCCACTTTTCCCATCCTTCTTTCCATCTGTGCTCTGGTCAAACCTCCTGTTGCATCATCTCACAGCCTCCCCCATCCTGCCTTCCATCATCACCTCTTGGTTGTCCCATCTCCAGTGGAAAGGTTTTCTTTCTCCACTTCCCAGATGCACCTTCTTAGTCACAGCTGCATCCCAGTCCTTCCCCAGTTGCATCCCCACTTCCCAGATGCACCCTCTTAGTCACAGCTGCATCCCAGTCCTTCCCTAGTTGTATCCTTTACATCTTTCCTGCATCCCTGTCTTCAACTGTCTCCCTGACACCTTTGTACCACCATATCCTCCACCTTCCTCTGGGGCCCAAGCTGATCTCTGCAGACTGATGTATAGAGGAGAGCAGGGCATCTCCTTACAACCAACAGCCCCATTCCCAAAGTCCTCAGCCACCCCCAGGTTTGTTGCTCTTCCTCACACTTCCTCCTTGAAATCACTACAGCCTGCTCTTTCTGTCTGCTAGCTGCTGGACATCTTTGTTGGGCGATGGGTTTTAGCTCAGGGAGGCGAAGAGAGCAGGTGCATTAGGAACAGGATATACGTTTGCAAAAAATAATGGTGGTGTGGCTAATAACGGGAAAGAACAGGTTAAAAGCAAGCATGAAGGCGAGCATGGCAGCACTAGTGCAAGGCCAAGCTTCTGAAATGTTTGCACCTTGCACGTGACAGAAGCATGAAAGAAAGCGCTCCTTCATTTTGGCACTCATTTCACTCCCATTTCTGGATCCTGTAGCTCATGTGAGGACAGATTCCCTATATTCCTCCAAATACATCTGTATTTCTGCCACAGTGCAAAGGGGAGGTAGGGAGGGTGTCTGTATGTCTGGGGGACCACTTGACGAAAAAGAAAACTAAACAGAAACCCTCACTTCTTTTGGTCCGTGAAAAAGTCATTTCTACTTGTTTGTAAGCCTCTGCTTATACCCATGCAACGGGAATCCGTTTCTCCTTTCTAGCACCTAATAAATTGTGATGCTTTTATTATTTTTCCTCTTTGCTGCTTGCAGGCAGTGGTTGCGTTGCTACAGTCCATCCTTCAGAGCAAAACCAAATTCTGTGTGTAATAACTTCCCCCCTCCCTCGAATGACATCAGATGTCCAAACTCCCTTTAATCAGCCAGAAACAGCAAAGCTGAGCTTGGTTTTTTGAAGGGCAGCTGGAAGGGATGAGGGTTGGGAGCTGACCTGCACAGGGAGCAGAGGGTGAGGCCAGGAGCCACGTTCCTGCCGTGGAGCCCAGGAAGTTGGGCAGTAACCGCTGTCAGCGGAGATAGGCGAAGTATCCCGGAGCGCGTCATCCTGGTGTTTATTTACTCTGCACGTGTGTGTGCATGGCCAGGGGCAGGCAGTGTGCTCGGGAAGGCAAAGCCATGCAGGTGAAACCCAGCAGGAGAGCAGGGCCCATCCTTGTGCCTGTGACGAGGGTGCTCCATACAGACACCTGAAAAAGCTTTGGCGCTTGGCTCCCAGCATGAATCTCCTTCCCTTTCACCTGCCTCGCACTTCCCAAAGAAACTGGTCCTTTAGCAGGTGCTTTGTGTGAAAACTTTAGCCAGGTCTCTTGTAATTCCGCTGCTTCTGATTTTCTTGGGATGGAGAACACCCGTTGAATGAACAAGGAGAGGGACAGGAAAGTGGTGGCAGGTTTGTCGTGCAAACCAACCTCCTGGCACTACCTGCACTTCCAGTTTGGACTCCCCAAGTGCCGCAGGGGCCTCTTTTAGACAGGTTTTGTTCACAGCCAGCAGATGAGCCTGGATTGGAAAGGCTGCTGCAAGAAGCCACAGGAGACCAGCAGGCTCCTTTTGAGATTTATGCAATTACAAAAAAGAAATAAAAAATAAATCAGGAATTCCTGAGGATGGGAGAGGGGAAAAAAAGTCACTTGGCATTCGACTGGTAGCGTGTGAGAACAAAGTATATTTTCATAGGCATGTTTCTAAGCAACAGGGCAAGAAAAGAAATGAAGTTTAACTTGAACTTTCTGGCCTCTGCCAGTTTGGCCAGCAGCACAGGGACCGTGCGCTGGGGAAGCTGGCCTGGTCCTCCCATCTATCAATGACCAAAATTGGCCCTGAGCTGCGAACCGCTGAGAAAAAATCAGCACTCTGCAAAATAAACTATGTGACAGTGGTGAGGACTAGATCAAACTGCATTTCTATCTATTTCTGCCCTCATGCTGGCCAAGTTTAAAATTGCAGATGCTTTCCTCCTTATGGACAAGGTGGAAATGCATCGAGCAGCACTGCAAGAGCCAGAGCCTGGGAGGCCGGGCTTAGCTCTCCTGTAGAGCAGATGTCTTGCCTGGGGACAAGATGCTCGTGGGTACCATGCCTCAGTTTCCTCATATGTATGCTGGTTACAGTGGTACTGAGGAATGCTAGAGGCAATGAGCAGAATGTCCTTCTGGTTTGTTGAGAGGTCTGAAATGAAAGCAAGTGTAGGATTAAAGAACCTTGGTAGGGCTTACTTTAAGTAGATGGATATGTAGGTACTGACAGGATGGTCCCTGTAGTCCTTCCTGCCACAACAGTCAGACACTGTCCTTTACTGAAAGCCAAACATCACGTCTGCAATTGACTGTTCCTGGTAAAAAAAACATGAATGAGCTTCATTTATGGCACAGGCTGCAGGATTCTGGGTTTTCTCTGTTTTGTTTAGGTTTCCTTTGAAATATACCACGTCTTTCCATTTTTCTCCCCTGTGCTCCTGCCAGACTTCCTCCTGCTGAGACAGCAAGGTCAGGCTGAGCACCAGGGAGCGGAGGGCACAGATTGGAACCTGCTGCCCTAAAAAGGCTCATGGAAAAACAAAGGTTGTCAAATATTTCCTTCTCTCTCATTCCTGCTCTCTTTCTAGAAAGCGAGCAAGACTTGGCAAGTTTCCTCATGAAATCGTGAGCCAACGATAACCAGGAGGGGAAAACGGGGGGGGGTTGCAGAACTAGCGCTAAGAAAATCATCTTTGCTGCGTCAGCTGAAAGGAGGAGGAGGAGTGCTGCCGAGCCCAAATTTCCTGCAGTTTGTGTTTGGTGCTGTCCTTTATTGCTCCCCAACATATCTCCCCCCCACCCTATTCCCCCTTCCCGTACTTGCCTGCTCTGCATTTGGTTATGCGGAGCTTCAGGGGTAAGCAAAGGGGATGTGGCGAGGCAGGTGGGCAGCTCCATGCCGAGGTCCGGGGTGAGGGTGAGGGTTAGGGCAGGGGTCATGGGAGCAGAGCGCTCGGGATGCACTGGCTTGTGCACATGTCACTCTGCGAGGGACCCGGCTGGTGCGAGCGGCAGGTCCATTGTGTGAAGCAGTTCTGAGCTGTCAAGGTGAAAGCTAGTATCAACAGGCCTGCAAAACCTCAGACACAAAACAGGAAAATCTCCATTTTTCTTTTGATCTGGAGTTTCAACAACAATAATATATTTTTTAAAAAAGAAAAAAAAAGAGAGTGAAATCCATCAGGTGCCAGCAGGAGAGTTGGGTTTCTGCGGTGTGTGTGTACGGGGGAGGAAGGGATGGGGTGGTTCAAACAGGAAAGGAGGGGCCTTGGCTGGAAGGATTTTTCGGCAGCCTGGTTTCCAAGGAAGGAGAGAGAATATTAAGTAGTTGATCCAAATGAAATTCCTGCCGAGTGCCAGCAGAGTTCACCGGAGAAAAGACGTGGCTCTGTGCGTGCGTGCGTGCGTGCGTGCATGAGTGATAGAGCTGGCCCCGAGCTTCCACACAGCCCTGGAGCCACTCCAGGTGAGTGCAGGGAGCCTCTCCAGCGCTTGCACCACCACAGCGGAGAGCAGGGGCTGGTCTCAGAGGGGAGCCTCTGCAAACTTGAGGGATGCTGGAGGAGGCCATTATGCCTCCTTGTGTCGATACTTAAGCAGCAGCAGCACCCTGTGCCCAGATGATCGTCGCGGCTTTGGCACGTCAGTGACACGAGCACAGTCATGTGCGACTGGAAGCGTTTGCCTGGCTGCGGGGTGCCCCCTCAGGCTTGGCAGAAGGGGGCAGGAAAGATTGGGTACCTTCTGTGCCAGCTTCAAGACATCCTCCAGTGACTTCTGTCGCTTAGTTTGTCACACGTGTCAGGGCAGAGGGGGAGGAAGAGGAGGCGAAGCGGCAGCCGGCGCTGCCGCGCACGGAGCGCGGTGCTCTGCCTCCTCCTAACGACCGCTGGAAGCTCTGCTCGCCCGCACAGATGCAGCAGCGGCGGCGGGAGCTGCTACAGCAGCAGCGTTTCCCAAAACTCTCCATGCGAACTGAAAAGCCTGGGAGCAGCCTGGGAAGGGTGGCGGGAACCTCAGCCCCTGCGGGGCTTGCCGTCCTCTACGCAGCGGGGTGAGCTGCTGAGAACAGTTGTAGCTCGTTTCCCTGTGCTAACTCACAGGGCAGATAAAAGCGCCCATGCCACAGCAAATCTTGCCACCCCTCCCCCCTTTTTTTTTAACCCAAGCACTTAGTAGTGCAAATTCAAGGCCAGACATAAGTGGAGAACTTGGCTGGAACACACCTGCCCCTCAATGTGGGCTGCAGAGCAGCAGGATTAATATGCACAGGGAAGATATGTGTGTGAGCATACACACACGTACCCGTGTTCACACGCCCACACATGCCTGCATAAACATTTAATGTGTGCAAGCACACACATGGAGCATTCTTGTCTCTGGAGGCAGAATGGTTTCCAGGCAGCACACACAAACCTCTCTTAGATGCAGGGGTTCTGGTTATGACTGGCACATCAGTATTTTGCCATCAAGATCAGATATTGGCATACAGATCAAGCCTACCCTGTCCTCCCACTGAGGGCTCAGAAGTGAGATGTGCCAGGTGAGCATATCAAACAACAGGAGGTGAGGAAGGAGATAGATGCAAGATCTATCCTCCTCTCAGCCAGCTATGTGGATCCAAATTCATCCCCTATGCTTGGAGGTGGGTTGTGTTTTCTGGCTAGACTAAGATAATACACTGAGAGACTTCTTGAGGGCAAATTTTCCCATGTCAAACAAGCAAATTCTCCACAGCGAAGGTGTGAAGTTGTGACTTGCGAAGGAGAGCCAGTCCACCTGCCAGGGCAGTGGTGCCTGGTGTCATAGGTGGAGGCACTGAGGTCTCTGGGATCCTGCAGACTTCTCTATGCCCAGGCAGCAACCACTGGCCTTCAGGAAGGTGTGAAAGAAGAACTGGATTGGGAAAATATGGCACTTTTGCTGAAATGTAGCAACTGAGGGCAGCAGAAACAGCTTCCAGCGTTGAGCAAAAGAAGCTACAGGACCCAAAGACATGATGCATGCAGAGGTCAGAGATGATCCAAAGATCATCTTTGGCCTGTGTAAACTCACTGGCAGCCAGCCTGATAACCACCTCGTCATTTATAAGGAGGTTTTTTACAGGGAAAAAGTAGATATTATCTGTTTATCATCAGGACAGGAATAGCCAAAAAGTATGAAGAGGCTCTGGTGGTGAGAAGGAGAGGGATACCTGACCCCCCATGCTGGAATCCCCTAAGTCCTGGCCTGCTGGGTGCAGTGAGCATGAGCCTCCACACTGGGTCTCCCCAGGGTGATACATAGGGCAAGGACATGGAGTGGGGCAGCAGTTATGCCAGCACACCTGGATCCTGGGGCTGCCCATTTAAGATCACTGGGCACAGTTCATGATTCATGCCTCGGGTCATTCTGGAAGGGTCCCATCATATCTGGTGACATCCCCCATCCCCTCGCCACTCAACCCCCACGAGACACTGTGTTCCTTCAGCTGTGTAGCCAAGGCAACTCTAAGCAAGATGTTATTTTTGAGGTGGCTCTTTGATGCTAGTGATCTGAGGGGACCCCTTAGTGTTCATGTCAATCCACTGCTTGAAGTTAATCAAGCAGGAGCCAGTATAATGTGTTTGCAGAAATTTGGGACTCCCGGTGATTTGACACAGGCAAATTTGCTCTAAAGGAATCCATTTCTCAGCATGTTTTGGTAAGTCTTCTGTCTGTTTATGATGTTTCCAGGACAAGTGTGAGAGAGAGACTCTGGTCAACAGGTTAGACTTTGAGGAGGCAATGTTAAGTTTATGCTTGTGAAGTCAGTGGGCATTTCTTGTGTGCGTGTGCACAAGGCCTTGCTCTCACTATTGCCATTATTCTCCAGACCCCTCTGATAGTCCCATCATTTTTCGTTGTAACTCCACCCCAGTGGTACTGTCTCTTCCATGCAGAATGTGCAGATGGGGGGTCAGTATCTCCCACAGCAAACTGGCACACTGTTCCCTATTAGCCTGGCAGGCCTTGATCCTACAGAATGCTGAGCACCTTTCCTCTAGGGCCATAGAATCAAGGGCTTTTGGGCACCTGTCCTCTCAGTGGGAACCAATTGCCTCAGTTCTCGAAGGGGCCAAAGCGAAGGCTGTTGGCTCTGGTAGAGTTGGAGAGCTCTTTGCAGCTTTGAGCCTCGAGGGCTGTTGCAGTTTGGTTTGTTTGCTTGTTCGGTGGACACAGCTGGCTCACTGATGGAGATAATTGTTATGTTGATGGAGATGACTTGTCTGGTTGCTATTTAAGGGCAAGAAAGTAATCCTGACAGATAGTTAAGGAAATTATTGGCTAGCTAAACAGAAGAAGGAATGTTTCTTAAAGGTAACTTTGGGGGTGAAGTTGGCCAATATTCATAATTCTTTTTTGTAGAAAAACAGTAGAAATATTTTATTTTTCCAAATACAGATGGGATTCATCAGAAGACAATTAAATCAACAGAGCCATTTATTATTCATGCTTAAGAAATCAGATGTTATGTGTTAGACTAATGATGAAAATCTGTGATTAAATAAGCCGGTAAAAACTATGGAACCTGGCTTTCACTTCCTAATTTAAAGGAGATGCTGGAAAAGAAGAAAAGTTTTACTGGGGAAGAATTGCGTGTTTTATACCTGTCCAGCAGTCAATTATGGTGCTGCCACAGCTACATATATGTCTTAAGATATTTTATCTAAATACAATGTGGCATACAGTCATTGCTTTCACTTGTGCATCCTTCTTTCCTGATGAAATAGCAGATGTGGGTGAAATTTTACTGCATCATTTCGTAGCCATTTCAGTGGCCAGTTATTTGGTTTTGTAAAAGCAGAGTGGCCTGGAGTTGCAGGAGAAACAACAAAGTGCAGCAAGGATTTTATCATTCCAGAAAGGCTTCAGACCTGTGGCAAGGGGTGATCAGTTGTCTTTCATGGAATTCCAGACCCCAAAATGGAGGTCTCTACCCTTTTCTCCATCAAGAGACCCATGGGGTTTTTTTAACATTCAAAAGCATCTTTGCATCGTGTTGGACCAAAAGAAATTGCTCATGTATGCAGTGGTACAGGGTGGAAAATGACTAAGAGAGGCAAGAGTCATCCATTAGGATCAAGCTTGGGCAAATTTCTCCTTATCAATATTGTCTGAGTGTGAATGTCAAGCTTCTGGTATTTTTTTGTGGTCCTGCTTAGGTGGACTGAGAGATTACATAACAGCCAGGCCTACTGCAGGCAAAGGCTTTCTGAGAGAAGGAGCCATTAAGAAAGGATTCCTGAGGGCAGAGGTTGGAAATTGCATCCCTCAGAGGTGGTAATAGTCAGGATGGACGGTACATGTGATGATGTATCATCTGGTGCTGACACAGAGATGAGCAATGGATGATCTCACACAGCTTTCCCATCTGGTTTAAGGCAAAACTGTGAAAGTGAGGCTGAAGGCCTAGAATTTAATCCAGGCTAGGCTGGAGTTTGCAATCACAGCTGCATACCTGAAATACTTTTGGTATTGCAACAGTTCTGGTCCAACACTTGACAAGGGTGCATCTCCACACTCCACCTTGATGTGCCTTTTCCTCTCTCTTTGTGGTGAGCAAGGGGTTTGGCTTTCTTGGCTCTTCCAGTTCCAGACTGCTGTTGAGGCCAACAGAAACCCTCAACAGAGGGAGAGATCTTGGGATGGAGACCACCATCCTCTGGCGGGAGCAGCGTTTCCTAGATTCAGTTCCAGTGGGACAGTTCTTAAAACTTCTGCTCACCATGAAACAAAATCAGATTCAAAACCCTGTCCAAAAGGCAAAAGCCACCTTCATCCATAAGCAGGCCAGAGAGCTTAGCATAACCTGTAGTGACTGCATTTTTGGTAGGACATCCTTTTCTCAGGATACTCTCCTTTAATACAGGATTTTCCTCTTAATTTCGTACTGTTCCTAAGGTAAAAAGCTACAATAGCCACACTGACATCCCAGCTCTTGATAGCCACCAGCAGCACTCTTTTGGTTATATGTCAGCTTCTAAGGCCTTCTTAGCACCTGACTCTACTACGATTTGTAATACTTGGGTTTCAGAAACCAAAATAGCATCAGCATCCTGGCAGCACCTGCTTTTAAGTCCAGGTTTCTTGATGTCTCATGTATATTGATACCACTCTTCACCTGAGTTTTAAAGACAAGCCCCACATAGTCTATGAGGGCAAATTACTTACTCCTTCTTCCTAGTTGCAGTTCCTCCATTGCTGATGTTGAGCTACCTGCATCCAAAAAAGTCCCCCTGCCTGCTTATTTTTCATGCAGTGATGACAGTTGATGGACATTTTTAGGGTTCCAACCCATCACACCTCCTTCATTTCTGTGGGCACAGGAAGATATTTTCCAAGTCGTCTCTGGTGGCCAGATGATCAAAACAAACAACCTTTCATTTTCATTCAGAAAACCTTAAAGCATGTGTGTTCTTATCTTTTTGCCACAAATAAGCCCTATGGAGAAACTGCTAGTAAACAGTTCAGTGATGCCTTTCAGGAGCTAATCCAGATTTTCCTCACCCTTATTGTCAGTTAGGCAGAGACTGTCATGCAGTCTTCTCTGAGTTTTCCTTCTTTGCTCTTTTGTGCTCGTAGTTTCTTGGCAGCTTGGTATGGGTTTTGCCTCCTTTATTGCAACCAGTGAAATCTGCCACTAGGGCGGATTTATTGGAAACGATGCAAGACTAAGAAAGGCTGAATTATTTCATCCTTTCCAGGAAGGAAGAATATGTCTTGGTCACTCTGATATCAAAAGATGATTTATTGAGATTTCTGGGGGTCATAATTCAGCTCTCAACTTCTTCTACAGTTTCAGCATATGGAATGGGGAACATCTGCAGTCTCCAGATGATGTGAAGGAAATATGTTTTATCTTCCTATCATCAGTGCATCAGCAACAGGAGCTTCTTGATATAAATCTAGTCCTGTAATACTTCCTTCCCCTCCACTTGCCAGTTCAGTTCTCTGGAAGATAACTTTGTTCGGGAAATGTCAGGTTGATACAAGCAGCTATCTAGCAACAGAGTGCCTGCAATTTTGCAAGATGGTGCACATCAGCATCATTTAATTGAAATGGATGGATGTTTGTTCATCATCTTACTGGAGGCAAAACTCTGGAAAGTTTCCCAGTTCTTTTATTGGTTAGACATTTTGGGTTCTCTCTTGGACAGAAATCATTGTCATGAGGACCCAGAGTCTCTGGCTGTGCTGCCTGTTGACTCAGACCCTCACCTGGTCTTGGTGTGTCTTGTATGTGCATTGCAAACTCCCACACCTGCATGGGGAACTGACTGTAAATAGATTTGGGAACTCCTTGGAAAGAGGCAGACAACACAGACAACAGACAGTCTAGCCTACCAGCCGGTGCCCAAGCTTGGCTCTTCCAGCACGATGTGGGTGCTTGGAGACTGCTGAACTTACAACTAGCAGCGTGCAGGGAAGGAGCTTCCATCATCAAGCTCCCCATATCCAAACCTGCTTTTCTCCTTGCTCTACAGAGTTGCTCTCAGAGAGTTTTATTTTCTGGCTGCAGCAAGGAAGGGCAGCTCAGGAAAGTATCATTTGGCACATAGCAACACAGATCGTACCTTAAGCTTCCAGTTCCCATAGCTGTACCTCTCCCACCTCTGTGGCATTTGCTGGCACTGTGGAGAAGTCATGCTGACCTAGAGATCTGTTCCTACAGATAGGTCCTGCACTTCCAGAGCAGACCAAAACATGAGCTGGTTCCCTTGAGAGCTCCTTTCCCACATGGTGAGCTGCATTTCTCCCCCATCAAGCTCTGTATGAGGACACCGAGGTCATCAGGATGATGATCTCCCTTTCCCATGAATCTTGTGTGAACCTGGGGGCAGCCCAAGCACCTGATATTCATGCTCTGCAGGTGAGCCCTGGCTGATGCAGCAGAATCTGCATCCGCAGGTTTCTGCTGAGGAGACATTAATCACCTGAGAAAGAGCTGGTCTTCCAGGCTAGTTCAGCAAAGCCCAAACAATAACTTTTTTTAAAAAAAGGCCACAATAGCACATCCCTCTGCCATCAGTCCTGCTCTCTGAGGCTCTTCAGGTATTCCTGAGATGTTCCCAAGCATCTTCCTGGCTGTTGGCGTAATATAATGGAGATAAGTCCTAGCCAACTTCTCCAACTTCCAAGCCAACTTTCTGAATGCTTTTCCATCTCTTCTCTGAGCTTGGCCTTACTGATTCATATCCTTCCCTTAAAAGGTATCTCAGTGGAACAAGGGAGTGAGGTCTCATCAACTTCCACCATGTTGTCACGGGGGTATAAGATACTGGAATACCCTGGAGCCCCTCTTCGAAAGGCTTGTGTGGCTCTTGAGCCATGGGCTGATTGGATTCTGATTATCTGTCTTTGGTAGGTGACTGGGTGTGGTGGGGCAGAGTGGTGTTTCTGAGAGCACTTCACAGTGCTTTGACTGCTAAAGACTTCCTTCCATGCTCTGCAAATCACAAAAGTCTTTTGCTGCCCTTTGGCAGCTGTTGAAATTCCTAATTCCCAGGGAAGGAAATAGAGTCTGTGTATTCTTACTACTGCTCCTGTGTCTGCAAAACAGCTTGGCCTGTGGGAACTGCATCACAGGCTGCAAAGGGGACCAAGACTGAAGAGGTGGTGGGAGTTACCTTCCTTAACTTCAGACTTTTGGAGGCCTAAGTGTGATCATTGGAGTCACAGGAGAAGAGACTGAGTTTCCAGACATACGTTGTTCCACCCTAAAATCAACATCCAAGCCAAATGATGGGGCTGGTCACAATTTGGAGGGTGCAGCATCTCTGCAATTACTTACACACGGAGTTTGGCCATCTAGAACACCTCAGTGTTAGCATTTGCGTGTTATGTGACATAGATTTTATTTTAAGTGTCTATTGCATGTTGCTGAGACTTGTGGGAGGTGGGGTGGCAGTCCCAGCAGAGCTGCTGGCTTTCTGTCCTTCTAGGTGTGTGGTGTCTCCTCTGAGCCTCTCATCACCTGCAAGCATTACCAGCATGCTCCCTCACCGGTCCCTGCCAGATAGACAGCACCGGCCTGATGCCAAGACCCCACCAAAGCACAAAAGTTCGTTCAAAGTCCAAGGCACATTGCAGCTGGCTCTCTGGCAGACAACACCCTGGGCTAGTAGAGGGACTGGCTGGAGCCTCCATCCCCAGCCCTGGCTGCTCCGCCTCTAGTGGGTGCCAGATGGCCTCGGGTTGGGCGGCTGCCTGAGCTCACTGCCTGACCTCACCGGGGCGGTGGTCTCAGCAGTGACCCCAGCCCAGGCACAGCGCCTGGGCTGCTGCACTGACCACCCCAGCGGGGCCCGGGGCCAGTCACCACCGCGCTGGGGGCTGTGCCTGAGACGGGAATGTAAACGAGCTGTTCTTCATTAGGCGGGTGAAAGCTCCTGGGCTTCTGCCTGCGCTGAGTCTAGTGGCCTCTGGGGAGCTCAGGAATGCTTTTGCTCAGTTGTACTCTGCAGCTGCCAAAGGGTGCAAGATGAGATGACACTCCTCGCTTTGCATCCCTTCCCTGCCTGCGTTATCCCTTCCCTGCCTGCATCTTGAGAATGCAAACACAGTGGCTGTCTCTGTGTGCTGACCGGGAAGGAGGAATTTTTATTTTCCCATCGTGGCCACAGGTGCAAGTCCAGGTCAGGGAGGAATTTGCCTGCCAGTACCAGAAAGTTTCAGTTTAGATCAAGCATGTCCCCTCCTCTGGAGTGGCAACAGATGGGAATGGCAGCTGGGGAAAATACTCAGGGTTTTTACCAGCCAGGTACCTAAGAACAGAATTCCTGTATAAGCCCCATATGCAATGAGCACCTCTGAACAGACATGGCTGAGTTTGGGGGCAGAGGAAGGACTGGGCAAATTCTCAAGGTCTCCACCAGTGACATTTGTGTTGTTCCTGTGCTAGAGGTTTAACTGAGATCCCCATTAAGTCTTTCTCCAACACCTTCCTGCTTAAGTGGTGTATTATGTTAGTGCCTATGCTGTAGATAATAATGATCATGACAATAATCAAGAGGGCTGTTTGTGCTGTGGTTGTGCATGTACTTCTTAGGTGCATGTGGCTTTTGGGGGTGGTGTTAAACAGGACAGCAAGTCCTCTAGCAGTGGGCTGTGGCCATAACGAGCACGGTTCATTAGGAGCAGCGGTCAATAGATCCTTTCTGGCAGAAACCAATGAAAATGTGTTACAAAAATACGAGCCTCCCAGCCATTTGGAAAATGCTTCGTGCTCCACTCGGTAATGTCAGCAGGCAGGGATGCAGTGTTCCCACACACTCCGCTCCCCCATGTGAATGCACCCACCATCTTATTGGGACCTCACATGGGTCCAAAGTATCTGAAGCCCAGGAGCACCAGGCTGGGTTTTGATGTGGGGCAGGATGATACGTAGTCTGTTCTGGGTGGTATCTCTTGAGGTCAGCAGGCAGCCAGACAGGAGCAATTTGTGGCTTCCCAGAAACAGTGCTTGGTATTTTGCTGCTCCCCTTCCCTTCTGCAGGGAACAGTTGGAAATGGTTCCTGTTAGGGAGCTTCCTCTGGCTAGCCTGGAGTGGGGAGAAGGCACTGTGCCCTCTGCCCAGGGCAGAGGACAGACCACGCTCTGCTGTGGGTATTTTCTGCCTCCTAGGGCTCATGGATTAAGACATCAACAGCACAGTCTTTTGGCCTGGCCTGGGTCAAGAGCCTTTCCAGGTGCTTGCCTCTCTTTCCCTGGGCAACAGCAGATTAGACCAGACGTGAAGCCATGGGGTGGCTCTGAGTTGAGTTCAGTCTCCTGCCTTGGCTGTAAGGTCAACATCCTTTTGAAGTGGCTACAGCCCACATGCTGCCTCCAAGCTAGCCAGGCATCCTTGGCTTGGCCAGCACTGTCATTCTGTTGTTTCATTTTTCTGTGCCAGTAAGCCTGGGACCTCTACTGAGAGGTGATCTCCTCCTGACTTGTAGGGAGAAGGAATGGAGCTGTACAAGCCACCCACCTCCTGCTTTCCACTGCCCCTCATCAGGGGACACTGTGAGTAGGGCCTTCCTGCCCATGCCCTATGCCCACAGAGATGCAGCATGCTTTGCCCATGCCTTGTGCCCTCAGAGAGGCAGCTCTGCCTCTGCAGGTGGCCACCAGGCTGGCAGGCAGGTGGGAGTAGGCGGGAAGGGGTTGTGTGGCAGGCCAGAACCTGACAAGGAGGGAGGAGGAACTCCAGCCTCCTTCCTAAGTCTTCGACACAAGTAGGGCTCATTTAGGGAAACTGGGTGTTGCTCCTGCCAGCATCTCCTGAGGCAGGGAAGCACAGCAGTGCCAATGCTGCCTGCCATGAGCCAGCCTGGGGGCAGACAGAGGTTAATGAATGAGCTGGTGGGTGAGGATGGGCAGGTGGGTGCAGGAGCTCTGGAGATGCTGACGTGTCTGGTCCTGGCAGCAGTGGGCAGCTGCAGGTTGATGTGGATGGGCCAGCCAGGAAGAGAAGGGAAGGGGCTGCATGGGTGCTGCGTGCCCTGGCTCTGCCTTTCCCTCTCCTCTTGGCACTGGGAAGGTCCCTTACCAGCTGCCCAGAGATGTCAGGAGTTTCTGTCAGAGACCTCTGCCCTTCAGTTTGTCAAAATTTGCTTGTTAGAAGAAGGCTGTTGCATCAGCCTTGTTGTTGAAGGAAATTAGGCTATAAAAAACATTAGAGGGTGGAGGAAAGGGATCCCTTCAAGGCACCCATGGAGTTACTACTGGGATATAAAGACTCAAACTGGACACCACTGCTGAATCACAGATGGAAGAGTCCCATCACTTCCATCCCTTGTATGACATCCCAAGCGTATGTTTCCACTTGAAGGGGAACACATGCATGCCAGAGAGAGTGAAGGGGCTCAGTTCCAGGTGCTTTTTCAGCCCTGCAGAAAGCACTGGACTCAGGTTGGGATCTGGGCAGCTTTTAGTGCACATCAGTTGTCTGCAAGAGCACAGGGCTCCTTTGGCTCTCATCTATCCTTGCCGAAAGGGCTCCACATTAGTCCCCAGCTCACTCTGGCTTGCTGGCAGCTTCCAGGGAGAGGAGGAATAAGGTGCTTGCAAGAGGGTAAAGCTGCTGACCATGTGAGCAGTCTGAGCTGCTGCAAACGCTTCTAATGCATGGCGAGTCCTGGGGACTGGACACCCTGTACTGTTTTTCTGACTGAATCCTCGCTGCCTTGTACCCTTTATTTGGTTTTTTTTATTATTTGTTAGGATTGCCCTAAGAAGCTGTGCCTCACTTACTTGTTGTTGTGGAGGTAATGAGCTGTGCCCCTCTTGTGTTACTGGGGGGTTGCCAGCACAAATGTGAAACCTCCCTGCCCTTATTACTTTAGGGCAGCCCAGGGAGATACTCTAGCAGCGCCTTCTCCAGCCCTGGACGTGAGTGCCAGAGGGGATTCCTGGGACAGAACACAGCGTGTTTCATTGCCATAAGAAGGGCTTAGTCACTGCAGATGCCTCTGTTCTTCTTTTGGACCTTGAGTTGCCACAATATCTTTTGAGGCAAAGGATGCGCTTCAGCTGCACCTTGTATTGTTTCATTCTCTGGGGAGTACTTCCCAGTTTACTCAATCTCTTCTCTATCCCCTGTCTGTCATCCTTTAGAGTAGAGGAGCCCTGATCTGTGCAGGCAGTTGAGTCCTGCAGCAAGGAATAAAACCCCAAGCATATGAGCATCATGGGGCAAAATGACAAAATGATCCCATCATGGGGAGCCACATGAGTCCTGGGGATGGTGCAGGGGGTTGTTTATGTTGCTCTGGGCAGTTAGGAGGGTGTCGAGTTGGGGATGCTGATCCAGTGCTGTTCTTGTGGAAACAGAAAAAACAAAGGGCCACTTTAATAAATAAGTGGCCATGAGAAACTTTACAGTTTTTGTTGGGCGAGTGCAAGGTCACCTTGGCAAGGAGGAATAGGAGACTGGTACCTGTGGCTGGCCTGGGCACCCAGTGACCAGCCTGTCCGCTCGGTCACCTCCAACCCCCCCAGCTGAGGTGTGTGTGACAGTCTGCCGCTGCCATCTGCCACTGAGCATCTCGTCTGTCCCCCCCGCTGGGCATCCTCAGGCATCCCTGGGCAGCAGTGGCATCCTCTTCATCTTTCTCCCTCCTGGTGCTGCATCTGGGCTCCAGGAAGCAGTCGGTCTGCAGGAAGAATCCTGTTTGCCTTGTTGGGGGCGTATATCTGCTTTTATTTTAATCCTGAGCCTTTTTCCCTCCTGTAGGAGGGGATGAGCTGGGTTCACTGGCATAGAAATTGCAAGAGATGCTGGTCAGGGACAGATTTCAGCTACTCTGATGCTTTTCCTTCTGCTGCAATGAGTTTCCTCATAGTCACTTGCTGATTTCAGCATGGACTTGTCACCAGTGCTGGACGGCTGGGGACCCAGTGGTCAGGAGACTGGGAACCTCAGGAGCTTTAAACTGTATTCAAGTTTAGTCAAGAAATAACCCTTTTTCACTCTGGTGGTTGTACTAAATGTCACAAGTCATCTAAGTTTAGGCGGTCACCAGTTTGCTCCTATGTATAACTGCATAGGGGTCCTGACTGCATCCTGCCAGCAGAGGTTATGCTGGGGGGTCTACAGGAAGATGGGTGCCATGGACAGAACCTAAACATGGTCCTCCTTTGCTGTCAGTACCATCAGTGGCAGTCAGGCAGCATCGTTTGGCAGTGTTACTCTTGGCTTTGCTGGCTGCTTGTGTGTGCCAGCAGATGGGAGCTGGTTTGGTCCCATGACTGGGGCTGCAGGCTGAGGAGATCCCAGCACTTGTCAGCTGCATCTTTGGTATAACTGCTGGAGTGCCTGCCCAGCCACATGGTGGCTGTGCTGTGTGATTGACCTTGGCTTTGGAATTGTCTCATCTTCAAGCATTCCTGGCTTTTGCTCTTGCCTTCTCAAGGCAAGGCAAAGTATGAATTCGTCACTTAATCCTCTCAGCATGGATAAACAGCGGCTTCTCTGCCTCATTTATGTGTCATCTGGCCCTTCCTGGGGGTAGGATGACCCTCACACTGGTCTTTTTCCACAAAAACAATGATGGTTCTTGTATGTAGAAATGCATCCTAGATCTCCAACTCCTCCATGCCCTGTAGACACCTTCTTGTCCCGAGCCAGAGGTCACACAAAAACCTTTTGAAGTCCCACACAGTGGGATAAAGCCAGGGCTTTAGGCAGCAGCTAGGAAAGGGATTTCTTTGGTTATTTGTTGTCATCTTGCCTGGTGCAAAGATCTCCGCTGGGGTTGGGCAGGAGGCTCTCTGTGCAAAAGCAAGCCCCACTCATCTCATGGAGACATGACAGTTTGGTACCTCTTCCCTTGCAGAACGGGAGTCCCGAGAGCATGAGGAGCCAACAACATCAGAGATGACAGAGGAGACCTACCCGCCCAAGGCCTACCGGCCCAAGCATGGGCGCCTCTCTGAGCTCAAGGCTGAAGCCCTGAAGAAGGACCGCCGGAAGAAGCTGACCCTGGCCAAGTTCGTGGGCATGGCCGAGAACACAGCTCACCCTCGTGTCGTCATCCCTGAGCTCCGGCAGGAGTTTGAGCTGGTGGGTGCCTTCACCTTCCCTCCATGGGGCTCCCATGGGAAGGTGAACGTGGGAGGGCTTTTACCCCTGGGAAATGGGTACTAGTGGCAGGGGACCTGGGGGCTTTTGCAGCTGGAAGGTTCTGGTGAGATGCTCCCCTTCTCACATTTGATCTTCCTGTGTGCAGGGCCCATGCCGCAGGCACATGGAGGCATCCCTGCAGGAGCTGAAGAGTAGCCAGCGGATGGTCCCCCGTGCTGTCCACCTCCCCAACTGCGACCGCAAGGGCTTCTACAAGAGGAAGCAGGTAAGATGTTCCACACATAGGAAGGCTTTTCTCTGCTGCTGCCCTGGGTGGGAAGGATGGAGGTTTTTCCTCTGCTGGGTTAGTCGGGATGTTGCTGTTAGTTGGGAAACATTTCGTGGTGGGTGGCCTTTCTAATGGCCACAAGTGCCATCTGGCCTGAAGCAAGTATCCTGAAGGAGCTGGTGAGGGAGGGGGAAAAGTCAGAGAACCCTGGGCTGGGGTAGCAGCAGGGATGGGAATGTGCTGAAAGCAGAGAGCAGGAGCCAGATCCTACCCGGAGGATTGCATTGCTGGTGTGAAAGGGGCGAGGCCTGATCCCCAGGGAGGGAGCCACGCGGCGTTTGGTGGCCAGCTCCTGATCTCTGCCATTGGGTGTCTCCCCAGTGCAAGCCCTCCCGAGGCCGGAAACGTGGGTTGTGTTGGTGTGTGGACAAGTACGGCATGAAGCTGCCGGGGACTGACTTCCTGAGCGGAGACCTGCAGTGCCACGCATTTGACAGCAGCAACGTGGAGTGAAGCTGCATCCCCTCCCTCCGCCCCATCACTATCTACCCAGGTTCCCTTCCACCCTCCCTTCCACACCTCCCCATGCCCCGGGACTCCGATTCCTTTCATCTCATGTAAGACGAAAACAGAAAGGAAAAGAAAAAAGAGAAAGGAAGGAAAATGAAAAAAACAGAAAGGAAAAGAAAGAAAGAAGTAAGGAAAGGAAAAGTAAAAAGAGATAAAAGAAAGAAAAAAGAAAATGAAAAAAGAGAAGAAAAGAGAAAAGAAGAGAAAAGAAAAAAGAGAAGAGAAAAGGAAAAAAAGAGAAGAGAGAAAAATAAACCCCACAGAAACTGAGGACTCGGAATCTACAACAGCCTTTTGACAACAAGGACTCAGCAATGAAAGGATAGAGCCAGAGACAAACCAGCCATGGCCGCTCTGCCGTCCTGCATCTCTCCCCAAAGCTGCCTGCACCCCTCTGCCACAAGCAGAGGTCACACCGATGTAGGAAGCTATCCAAGCTGGTGATTTTCCAGTACGGGTTTTGGGCAGGTTCATTTTTATTTTTATATTTTTTCATGTTAGCTAGTTGATTTCTGAAGGGTCTTGAGAGAATAACTTGTGGCCACCAGCGTTCCCCTTGCAGTCCTCCAGAGTGTCCTCCCCATGTTGCTGGGACTCACTTGAGTTGATTTGATTTCCATTTCGAATGACTGCCCCCAGTCCAGGCAGATTTCAGCAAGGGAGGAGGCGTGGGACTGTTGGCTTTGTGTCTGGAGATGAGCTGGGGAGGGAAACACAGATCCTGCAATGGCACAAATACCCCCAGAAAATATCTGTGGACTTCGAAAAAAATCATCCCAACAGGAAATACAGTCTTCCCTGTCCAGTTCGTCTTGAATGGAAGGTCAGAAACCCTCTTGGACAAGCAGGACTCTGACCTTTGTCCATCCAGGTGTGAACATGTTCGTCACCTGTGTGCACGTGTGTGTGCATTGACATGGCTTTCCCTCCTCGCAACACTTCACCTTGAAATCCAGAGGTTTCAATGTAATACGCAGTTAGGGGATATGCTGCCCCTCCTGAAAATAAATAATAACCTGCTGGATTAAGCACAGAAGAAGAGTTATGGAGGAGCATCGGTGCCTGTGGAATCAGGGCCTCATCAACACTGAGGACTGCATCACTTCAGACTGAAGTATCCCTACATGGGTACAGGGGAATCAGGGCCAAAACTCTTCACCACCCTTTGCCACCACAAAGACGACCAACTATGGAGTTGTTGTTTTTTTTTTTCACAGCCAAAAATGTGGTTTGCTCCAGGGGGAAAAAAAACCCCAAACCTCCACTTTGTTTCATCATGTTTTTTTGTTAAGGCTGGTTTATAGCTTTCCCCGTGGGTAGGAGAACGCCAGTCTCCATCCTTTTGCATTGAGGATACTGCTCATGTTGCCACCGCTGATTCCCACCACCCTGCAGTGAGATCCTGTGATGGGCCCTTGCCTTTAACCTGGGACCCAGCTCCTTGTTGAGTGACAGCAGCCACTGCACCATGGAGACCCACTGCCTTGGGCATGCTGGGACAGCCCTCGGCTGCCTTCCTGGCTCATTTGTTGTTTTTAATATTCGCATTGGATTTTAGAACTCTTGCCTCTTGCTTATCCATGACAAGGGTCTCCACGATGTTGGTGCTGGAGGAGATCCTGCAGCGAAGAAAAGGAAAGAAAGGAAAGGGAGCTGTGGGGTCTGGGTGCTGTGGTGGGGAAATACACCCGCTGGGAACCACATCCTACTGCCACAGCTGGAGCTGGCAGCCAGCACTGGCCAAAGGACACAGCTGATCTCAGGGGGAAGGTTCCTGCACCCCCAAATCCCCTTGAGCTTCCTGGACCTGGGCAGAGAAAAATGGAGGTCTACAGCACCAGCGGGGCCTCACCAGTGAGGATAGAACAAGGGGGATTCAGCACTAAGGGGTTCTAGTGAAGGTCTCTTGCCATCACAGGCTGGGGGCCCTCATAGCCTCCCATGAGATGACATCACGCCCCTAAGCACCCCGTGGGCCCCCCACCAGGACGTTACCCTGACAGAGGGCACAACTGGACACCTGCGGTTATTTCTCTCCAAGTGACAGTGGGGGTGAGTTTTCCCAATGGACTTCCACGGAGACCCAGCGGAACACGTGTCAACCTGGGGACAAAGCACCTTCCTGTGCTGAGAAGAAGGAAGTGTGCCACCAAATGTAGATCTGCCCCCAAAAAAGCCTGCTGGAGTGGGGTAACCCCTATGTTGCTGGAGGGGAGCATGGTGGGGGCTGAGAGAGGGACCCCTCCAGGCTCTGTAGGGTTGCTGGAGCAGGGTTGGTTTAACCAGAGAGGTGGGTTAGTGCTGGGGTGCGAGTGGAGTGAAGAATGGGGTGAAGACAGCAGGAGGAGGAGGAGGAGCTTGTGCTAACCCCAAGGGCCACTGGTCACCATTGTTATTACTGTCCGCTTGCTGATCCCTTTGCAAAACCTCCTGACTGTTATAGGCCAGTACCACCTTTCCCAGGACCTTTCCTTCCTTCTCTCTTCCTCTTTCTTGCTTTTTTTTTTTTT
>VZTF01004036.1:759415-817338 GCA_013397755.1 Cnemophilus loriae
GTGTGTGAGGGCCTTTACAAAGCAAGATATATACTGTAACTTACTTACAAAAAGAAAAAGTTATGTGCTGAATAACAGATGCTCACTTCAGTCCCAAGCAAAAATGGAGGGACAAGGGCAGCTGCTTGGGAATGCAGGTTTTAGATGTATTGGTTTGTTTTTTTTTTTCCTATCTAGAAATAAAGAAAAAATGAATGAGAGAAAGAGAGACATTCCCTGGCTTGTTATCCTAAATCTATACACGCATCCTTCCACCCAGCCTCAGCAAATTCATTTTAGCTCCCTCGGCATAAGCTTATCCTAAGAAATATTGTGCAAAAGCCCTTCAAATCCCTTGGAAAAACAAGCATTTAGCTCTGCTATCACCCAAAGGCCCCATGCTCCCGGACCAGTGGCTGAAGCCGGGTCCCTGTGGAGTTGGCTGTGCCCTAGCAAGAGCAAAAGAAGCACCCAGGAGTGTTGTTAGGAGGCCTGGTGGCAGCTGTCTCATCTAGCCCTTTCCCTCACTGCTGCTTCCTATGGGAACACATCCCAACTGTGATGGTATGTTCCAGCTGGGAATCCGGGGTCTTTCTTCCTTCCCTCCCTCCCACACCGCATCCCATGCCAGGACTGGTGGCTGGGCTGGGGCATAGGGGACTGACTGGCAGGACACAAGAGGCAGGTGACAGTATTTACAGTCTTTGGTCTTGGGGAAAAGAGAAAAAGAGGGGAAAAGGCTGGGCTCTTTCGGTTTTTTTAACCCTCTCCCACCCATAGCAAGGAGTTTTGTCCCCTGGGAGGGGTCAGGGAGCACATGGCACTCTATGCTGGAGGGTGCAGAAAGATGCCACAAAGCAGCAGGGAGGGCAGGGCTGCAGGGCGAGGAGCAAAAAAGACCAGTTCTCTGGTTTATGTTGGGTGAAAGACTAAGAAAGCAGTCCCTTCTCCTTGCAAACCCCCCACCGCCTTCCCCTCCCATTATCCCTCCCCTCCCCAGGAACCAGGCAGCTGAGGAAGGAGGGCAGCACACAGGACCCAACCCCAGTCTCTTCCAGAGCCTAAAGAGACACGCTGAAACCCATGTAAAATCCAGCACTGGGGCCACAGTGAGCCACCTCCAGCCAGCAAGATCACATCTGTCTACTGGCTCCGCAGGGTGTGTGCTCCCCGGTCCTCCTGCTCATGGGCTGTATAGAAGAGGTGGCACTCCGGGTCCCCGCGGATGGTGGGTGCACCCTGGATCACCTTTCCATGGATAGGGTCCACGCACCAGCACTCGCCACGCTGCCCATTCACCGACATCTTGCACTGCATGGAGAGGGATAGGACAGGTGTCAGAGTGAAGAGAGGGACCAAACAAACCACTTCCGAAGTCAGCCAGCCCAAAGCCCCAGCACTGACAGAGCTGGGGTTTCTCTGGTGATCTGGCACTAGTTTAGATTTAGGCAAAATCCATGGGATGCTGTACTTAAACCCACCAGTGTCTATGCTGCACCAGCAGTGTTACTCCAGCAGTCCAGGGTGAGGGCTGAACCTCTTTCCCCAGGGGCTGTGCCAGGGACCAAGAAGCCAATTTTAATGAACCAGAAGGACAACTGTCCCTGAAATGCATCACCCTTTGCAAACTGTGGATGAAAGCATCCAAAGGGACAAAGATCCCTTGGGAAGAAGGGATGAGACAGACTGACAGAGGAGCTGTATAAGATTCTTCTCACCTGCAGATTAGGCTAAACAAACATCAGATCAAGGCCCCCACAGCCAGACCAAACAGAGATTCGCTCATCTCGGAACAGAGGTAGGGACCATGGTGCATCTGGACCTGGACTCTGTCCTCCCGATCTTGTTAGAGAAAAGTTTCTTGGCCTAATGGTTATTGTTCTCCTCCTGCCCTGCAGTGCTGCAGGCACTTTGAACCTGATGTTCATGCCTCCATCCCCAGCAGATACATTTCTGAACAGGGTGTACTGGAAGATGCAGAGGTTACTCCAACCAGGCCAGTGCAGGCTGACTTACTCTCCAGGTACAAGGAGCAGCAGAGACTGTTTTTTCTTCTGTAGCACACAAAGCATCACTGCAGTGTCCGGGTTTATTCCCCAGACATGGCTCATCTTACAGGCAATTTGCCAGCTCTGCTCCACACAGCCCTTCCAAGTATGCTCATACTGGGGGATCCAGCCAGTCCATGGGGCTCTTCAGGAGGAGATGGAGGGTGAGGGTCCAAGTGGGACAGAGACCGGAGAAGAGACAAAGGGAGATTCTCTCAGAGCATCCTATTTTTTTTTTTCATGCTTCTGATCAAAGGGTAGAAGTAGCCCTCAGTAAAAGGCCTAGCCATGAAAACAACATGGGTCCCCTCCAAAGACTCAGCTATAAGGGATCCTCATATCCAGGTACTATTCACAGGTGACTCCAGTCCACCCTGCACCAGCTGTTGTACTGCTGTTTTTCCTGCCAGGTTTTACCCCATTCCTCAGCCACTGACACCTGGTGGTTTTGCACGGATGAAGCTACTAAGTCAGAATTCAGACATGCAAGCTGTCTGAGTTCTTCTGGGTCCCATAAATATCTTCAGAAGCACGCTGCACCCCAACCCCCATCTTGCCTGGAAGGACTCTCTCCTGGAGCTGTGGGACCAGCCTCAACTTCTGGAGGAAAACCAGTAAAGTGCAGTAGAAACCTTCCTGACTCATGGAAATGTTTTCTGCTTTGTCAGCAAGACTGGCAAGTATTCAGTCCCTCTCTACTTTTCTCCTGCAGCAGGGCCCAGACAGGACAAGACCTGGCTCAAAGCTCAAGAAAATAGACCTGGACGGATAAGCAGCTCTTGTGAGGAAGTAGAACTAAACTGATTCTCCATCTCTGGACTGCTCACAGCCATGTGTGGATGTGGATTTCATCTCCACTTGCAAACCTGTGGCTGCAGATGCACCTGGGTGTAACTAAACCCACGCCACGTGCAGCATTTGCTATTTACCCCACACCTCATATCACGCACAGAGCATCAGCCCAGCCCTGAACTATGCATGTTCTGTGTCTGCACATGGTAGGGACAGACAGTGAGCCAAGGGCTGCTTCTGGAAGCATAAACAGCCCCAGAGCTCCCACTCTCCCCACTTACCTGTTTGAGATTGTACAAGCCATGCTTGTCACAGTTGGGGATGTGAAGGGAGTAGAGGTGCTCCAGGGGCCCTCGCTCATCTGGCAGCCGCATGGTGGATATGCGTTCCAGGACCTGATCCAGCTCCTGCTGACAAGGGGTCTGAAAACAGACCAGAAAGCAGAAAAGAAAAAAATATATCAGGACAACGGTACCAGCATCAACACTGCGGACAAAGGGAACACAGGGATGAACACGTGTGCATCCCTAAAGACACAGGTTTGCCACCAGGTCCTGCTGCAGACTTCACCTCCAGGTACCAAAAATCAGAGCTGTGCATAGACATCCACATGTCTTCCATGTACCTGACGTGGCCAAGAGCCAACATAATACCAGGTCCCAAGTCCTGGATACAGAGAGGAGGAGAAACCTCAGAGAGGCTACCATGGCTCCCACTGGTGGTGACAAGTGACATGAAGCAGGGCTAGTCCAGACAGACCAGGAGTGTTTCCATAAGCACAACCCAGAGAACACACCTGTGATGCAGTTTTGGCCCAGAAGTGCAACTCAAAAGCATGTGAGACTCCATGGAGTGGAGACGAAGACCTAGGAATGAGAGTACCCAAAGCCAGCCTCTGGAGGCATCCTTCTTGCTCCACAGCAGCTCCCAGACAGGGCTTCCAGCCAAGGTAGTCTGGTTGAAATATGCCTGATGTGAGCCAAACTGAGTCCACACCTCTCTGCTTTTGCAGTGGGTGAGGTTGTTTTTTTTTTTTTGCAAAGGAGCAGCAGAAGTGTGTGAGCTCTCAAAGCTGATGGTGCCTGCATTTTATTCTGAACTTCTGTTGTGCCTAGTCCTTGGAAGGCATGAAGACTCTTTTAAAGCTCCTTTCTGTCCCTGTGCTCCTCAAATATTAATACTCTGTATGTTTACAGGGATGTATATTGTGGACCCTTTGGGGTGGGTTTCCATCTCCATCCCCATTCCCATCCCATCTAGTTGCCTTGATCAAGCTTCCCACTAGGGGGAAGCCACGGCCAAGAACTGGATAACAGAGAGACAGGTACAGGCAAGAAGACAGGGAGGTCTTAGAGCACTCTCCCCATTACAGGACAGTCACACAGCTCATCCTCGGGGCTTGTGGCCTCCCTTAACGTGGACTGGGGCTGCCCTGCAGCAGGCAGACAGCCCTGCTTCTGCCCCCTCAAATCCCCTTGGGCCATGCCTGCTTAGGGAAAACAGGTGTGAGAAAGCCAGTCCATGGGCAAAGGGCACCCCTGAAGAGGTGGGTGTTGAGCCAGCAGAAGCCCCCCTTCTGGAGGTGAAGCTGCAATGAAAATAATGCCTCCTGACCAGCACATCAAAGTTCATCAGATAGCGTGTTCAGCCCCAGCATCAGGCCAAAAATGTCTGCTTTTCCTCTTTTGCTTCTCCCTGCTTTTTTCTTTCAATTAGTTTTTTCTGTTTTCAAGACAGTTTACTGCAGATGCCACTAAGGCTTTGCATTCAGCATTTCCCAGTGAGCCCACAGCTGCCCCCCTTAGCTCCCCACAGCCCTGCCCTCTCACCCTGCCCGTCGACAGCCGTGACTTTTTGGAGTCCTCGTGATTGTGATGGGCCTTGCTGACTTTGCCCATCTGCCGCTGCTGCTCGTTCACCTTCTCCCTCATCACTGCCAGCTCCTTCATGCCTGTCTTCATGGGCTTCCTCCCTCCAGCTCCACTCAGGATCCCCATGCTGCCATCCACATGGTTCTCAGCAAGAATGCTCTCGGACCGGTCATCACCATTATCTGCAGGAGACAGGGCAGACAAGGAAAGCATCCAGCTCAGTCAGGCGCTGCCTCACGTGTTCATCCTGCCCTGGATCATTTTCAGACATGGCTGGTTACCAAGCCGTAAAATCTTTGCATGCAAAAATTTTAAATTGCATTAGCCCTTTCATCTGGAAGGTGAGAATAGATCCTTTCATTCTGGAGTTATTATCACTCTAAAAGACAGTTTAGAGAGCAAGGGAAATCGCTGCTGGAGGAGTTCTTTCTGGTTTTTCTGTGACCTTCTAAATTACTTCCCAAGAATGCAATTTTCCCATCAGAAGTCCAGTTGGATTAGAGATGCCAAGTGTACTTCAGCTCCAGCACTTAAAACCACAGTGATTAGTAACAATACCTTGAGTCCATCTATCATCCCCCAGAGTACCTCCAGGAAAACTTACTCAATATTCATGTGCTAAAATAAATTCTCAGGCCTGCTTTCAAAAATATCTTGCCTCTGTTCTGTGGCCATCCTTTGGAGGTCCTGCCATTTCAGTGATCATCATCCTTGCCATACCATCTTTCCCATTGTTTGTCATACACTGTGTTACTTATTTAGCTTCTACCTACTTCTGCATTAGGCCACTTCTGCTGACAGTGGAACAGTCACAACTCTGCCACCGCTGGAAGCCACAAGATCCCAGCTAGTTCAGCCATTTCAAAATCAGTTAGCAGAGATCTGGGGATTTCTGGACTTTTTCCATCTCCTCTGCTCTGTGCTTTATGCATTTTCCCAATTCACCAGGAATTTGTGAGAACAAACCTTGTCACAGCAGGACGCGATGGTCACAATGCTGCAGACACCAGTGTCTTTGGACTTTGCAGTGGCAATGAGGACAGATCTCAATTCCTCCTGTTTGCTCCAAACACCCAGAAGGTGACAGCTGATCACTCCTTGTTGCCTTCTCTGATCTGGCTGAGCAAGCATATCTAATACTATAGCTGAATATAATATTGAAGCTGACCCTGCATTAAGCTGGGACTTGGAGCAAGACCTCCAGAGGTCCCTTCCAGCCCAAATTAGGACTGAACCCACACATGCACATCACCTTTCAGTGCAATAACCCAGGCCAGGCTTTGTAGGTCTCTGTATGTATCTCTCTATATAAGACCTCTTCAGCAGCTCCACAGGTACCACAACAGGGGACAGACTAGGCTGTTCTGGGGGTGGTGACAAACAAGAAGAGTCTTTCAGTATTGCCAAGGAAGAACTGTAGCACCCAACCTCCCAGCCTCTGAATTCTCTCTGGCACCTCCAGTTTCAGCTTTCCAGCATTATGGAACTCAGGCACTTACACAGAGGTAAAGAAATCATATCAAACTGTGCATGATGCAGGGCAAGCAATACTTTAGCTCATGTAACAGTGCTTAATTTATGGATCTTTCCTGCTTGTCAGAGGACCAAGCATACAGAGCGTTTACAGATATTAACAGTTCCTTTTTTCAGAATCTGCATCATGATGTTTTGTCAGGCCATAGCCCTACTGTCATGACATAGTGAAAAATCGTAATAGAAAGTGTTTTGTTTCTGACACAGCTTTCTAAGCTCTTTTCAGGTATTACAACCCCAAGCTCACAAAGGAGAAACTGAGACAAGAGTTTTGTCTGAACTTACTCAGCAAACATGCAGCTGCCTGATGCCAAGATGGCCCAGGTGGGCTGGATCAAAGAGCCATCCAGCCTAGCCTGCCATTCATGAGAGACCATCAGCAGCTGCTTGGGAGCAGAAGGACCATTCCCAGTCTGTGCTGCAGACCAGCAGTAAAAGCACTTTTATGGCTGAAGACTGCATCTGACCCACAGGATTTAAAAGCCACCAAAAGACCCATCATCCCTCAGTGGATTTGTCCAGTATCTTTTTGAACTTCTTCACAATTTCCAGAAATACTAAATGCATTTGGTCTGCAGGTTTTTAGCTGCTTAGGTAGCAACTGAAAAGGAAACATGGGGCAAAACCAATCTGGCAAAGTCCATTACTTTCCTCAATTCTGGTTCCAGATGAGAACTGAGACCAGGTTTGATAGCCAGATGGGCAAGCTCAAAGTCTAGGCTGCTGTCTGGTGATTGCCATCTGGCCATCATCCTAGGAGTCAGACAAGCAGTATTTTGAGCAGGAATATTCTGTTTATACGCCAGTCTCCCCGTTAATTAGAAACACATAGCGAGAAGAGAGAAGACCATGAGGCTGCCTTTAGAGAGGATCAAAGAAAAAAGCACCATGAAGAGATGGGCAAGGCTGGCCAGGCCCTGATCCTCAGCAAGCTGCTTAGAAGAGTTTTAGCCTTCTGACCTCTTTTATGCTCCTTCCTTGGTGTCCCCCAAGTTGTCAACAACAGCAGAACAAGGGCAGCAGCAGGGCAGCTTCTCAGATACACCGCAGTCCCCTGCTTCATTCAGAAAAAGACGGTACAAACTGACAGAAAAGCAGCAAACTGGAAGTGATGTCTTTCCCCATCCATTCTCACTCCTTCCTGCCTCCAACTAAAATATATAGACATCTGCCCAAGTAAGCACTGTGCTAGTAAATGCAGGCGAGCTGGTAAGCCTCTTGTCGGCTGATTCATTCACAAAACCTGCTTCTGATATTTTTGCTCATTTTTCTCACTTTCCAATGCTAACAAATACCAGCCCAAAGAAAACCACTGATGGGAGTGGAGTGTGCAAGCCAATGTGCATGAACACACCCAGGGACAGGAGAGATTGGTCTTGGCTCCCCAGACACCATCACAGGAGAAAGACTGGATCAGAGGCCAGGAAGGTCTAGCTGCTATTGACTGTAAGCTCTCCTCTCCAAGGCCAAGTCAGCCATGGTGAGCCATGCCTTTGACCCTGCTGCCAAGCTGGACTGGTCCACCTGGGGCTGATGCCAGAGCCCCATCGCAGCTTTTCCCTCTCCCAAATCTGGCGCTGCTCTTAGGAGAAGAGACTTGGAACTTCCAGGGGTCGCTTCATCACAGGGGAAGGGAGATGAGACAGAAGAGGTTGGCCCCATGTGCAAAGCACCAGCTTTTCTTTCAGGACAAGCTGCGTGCACAGAAGGAGGCTGAGCGCCAGGTGTGATGGACCACACTTGAAAGAGCAAAAGGGCCGGGGAGCAACAAGGAGAGTGGAGAGATAAAGACTCAAGGTCAAGAGAGCACAGAGCATGCCACAAGCCAAACAACCCCTCTAACAGCCAGATAATGCTTTTTAATGCTGCCCAAAAGCTGCAAGCCATGCTTGTTTACGACAATCCATGAACTAATGAAGCCACCTACCACCCCTGCCAGCATGGGATGGGCAGGTATATAATCGCATCAAGATACACAGCCCTAATCTGTCTGGTCAGCAAAAAGGCGTTGGCAAGGATGACAATTTCAATTCACACTACGTATATCTGTAAGGGAGCCGTGCCAAACTCCAAAACAATTGTTTTATAGTTCTTTCCTATGGCATGTGGAAAACATCTCCTGTGTTATTTTGGATCAGAAGGTAGAGAGCTTTGTGGACAGTGGGGCAAGTGTGGCAGGAATCTTAGCAGATAGCTGAAGTTCTCCTGAAAGCTGATGTAGAGTCCATGAAACAACTCTCTACTTGCCAAGAAAACGATTTCTTTATAGCCTTTTTCAAGGAAAATTTCCATTGGCTTCAATGGGGCGAGGACTTGGCTGAGGAAAAAGCCTGTTCCAGTGGCCATCAGTTAACGTCTGTAGGGAGCTGCACCGTCTCGCCAACATTTTCAAAAGCGACTACCAATTTCCAGTGCTAAAATTTTCAGGAATCTGGTTTGAGACCTCTAGGCACCTCTACCGAGACAGCTGAGAAACAGAGGGGCTGAAAAACAACCTGTCACTTCCAGAGCTACAAGAAAAAATGTACCACACAAAAAAAGGCAGCTGCCTCAGGTTAAAAATATATTTTTATCCCTTTGAAGAGCCCTGAAGCATATCTGGGCTGCTACGGGATGGAGCCAGTAGCACTCACTTAGCACGGGAGGGCCAGGATCTATCACGGGGAGCACACACCATGCCAAGGACTGCCAGTGCTGCTCCTGCTCTCTCTGCACTTGCTTTCCTTCATCAACAGCTTGCCCAGATGGTTTCACGTGCATTTGCTTATCTGCCCAGGGTGTTCGTACAGTGTTTAAATGCTGATTAAGGTCCCAGACCCACAGAAAGTTTCACCCAAGTGGCCTTCAACACCCTGCCTGAAACCCCACTAACTGGGGGTCCCTGCTGTGTCCTGGGCTGGACGGGGCTTACATCTCCCTCCCGCAGCAATCACAGCCTCCACTGGCCAGCACTTTTCTTCTGAACATGTCTAAGGGCTTTGCAATTCATTAATTACCCTGAAGACCGAAAGGTGTTCATCCTGAATTGCACATGGTTAAAGAAAAAAGAAAAAAAGACACAAAAATATTTGAGAGTAATGCCCAAAGCCATGCAGGGAATATACGGGCAAATCCAGAAGCCCAGGTCCTGGCCTGGCACTGCATCATGTACAGGAGTGAGCACACTTGGGGTTGCAGGAATGCAGCACCCATGGAGAGATTTTTCACCCTGAGCAGTGTTGTCCATCTTATGTAGGTTTGGGGGTTTTTTTACCTCCAACTCTTTTAGCTTTTCGTGTCTGCAAGTTTTACCATTTCAGGATAATATAAATGCCTTTTTGCTTGCCACTTTTTATTTTAAAGAGCAGAGCTGCCTGTCCCAGACTGCCAGGAAGCCAGTGCTTGTCCTGTGCATCGTGAGAGCAGACAGAGCCTTTAAGCCTGACCTTTCATATGCATAACAGCCCCAGCAGAAGAATTACTTGTAGGAAGGTAGGGAAGGAGCAGACAAACCCCAACCACAGCCCCATTGACCTCTGTCTCATCAGCCTGCAAAGTACTTCCTTCCTTGGGCAAAGGTGCAACAGCTCTGGTGTGTGTGTTAGACTCGGTGCTCAGAAACCTCACAAAAACTTTGCCAACAAGGATTATACTGGCATTGCAATTTCCTCACAGCAGGAGCTGCCAAGAACAAAGCCCACCCCTACGCCCAGGACCTCTGGTCCACACCCTACCCCCAAAAAGGACCCAGGGTTTGCTGATTAGCACTGCCAACCTGTAAAGCACTGAGGCATGGCACAGCATCCATCCACACTCAACTGGCAGCAGAGGGAAAATGTGGGAGCACCGATACAGGGTCTGGCCCCAAGCATCATCAAGCCAGTCTGGATGCAGCTGTCCAGTGGCAGATGAAACCAATCACCCACTCAAGTTTCTCTTCACTTTGCACAAAAGTGCATATGGAAATGCTACAGAGAGAGCATGAGCTGTGTAGGAGAGGGGACAATGGGAGAACAGTACACATCAGAGAAGAAGCATCACCTGCCCCGGAACAACATCTCTCACAGGGGGCAACCATGGATGTTCAGGGGAGGGGCAGAAGAAGAGACAATTACAGAGCAATTCCTCCTCTGTTCTCCTCCTGGCCATCGGCAGTTCAGAAGCCAAAGCTATTTCACCTACACTGGGTTTAACAGCCACTGACAGACCTAAATAGGGAAAAGCTGTACATGGCCACCAAGTACACGTGCATGGATTCCAGTACAGAGACACCCCCATACTGCTTCCTGTCCCCTCTCCTCAGCCAGCAGCCTGTTCTGCTTAGCCTCATCCAGTTCTGCACAGGGAACATGTCATGTTTAAGCTATTGATTTGGTTGCAAAGGACTTACGAGCCCAGAGGTGTCTGTGCCACCCAGCTTTTGGGAGGACTGGCCTGAAGACCAGTCATCCCAATCTCTCAGAAACACAGGCTACCATGAGACACTGATCACTTCAGAGCATCTCTCCATCTGCTGAAGAGCTCCCCAGGACTCTCTGCCTGCCTGCACTCCCAGAGTTATTTCATCACACCAACTTGCTCAGTATCAGTGAGGAATTGCACACCACAGCCAGAAAATTCCTGCACTGGTCTCCAAGAGCTTGCTTTACCTCTGTGATAAGCTGTTCACAAAGCACTCTTAGATCTCCTGGAGCCAAAAGCCCTAGGGCTCTGCAAACACCCTTTTTTTTTTTACCATGAGATCTTCAGCCCATCTCTACCAGGAGGGAAGGCAGGACTGAGGAGGGAACGGCATGTTCTGGCCAGGGGTTGCTTAGCAAGCTCCTCTCCCTGTCCTGAGCAGCTGGCACCGAGGGGTGATCCAAGGGGCACCCAGTGCTTTCCTTTGACTCAGGCATCCTACAGGAAATGCTTTATGCTCCTCTAAAGTGCCAGGGACACTGACTCGGGGCGGCACAGCTTTCAGCAGCCTGCTTTGCTTTCTTTTCTCTGCCTATTCCTGGTGGCTGGAGAGTTCAACTATCCCTCCTCCATCCACCTAGGTCCAGAGCCAGAGGAAAACCTCTTACCACGGCACAGTGCCCTGTAGCACACCTGTGCACCTCTGCACATAAAGCCCTCTAGCACCGAGGGAGAAGCAATACTGACACGGAGTTGATGTCAGACGAGGATAGGAGAGGGACCGAGATGTCCCTTCCCCCGGGCCATACTTCAAACAGTCTTTTTTTCTTTTTTTTAACCATGTTTGTAGACTGGTTTCCCAAGGATACAGGACTTGTGCAATTACACAGCCTGCCTCTATGTGTTTCTGCATGTGCGTATGTTTGTATGACTGCCTGTCTCTCTATTAGTTCTCCTCCCCCTCCACCTCCCAATATATCTACAAACACGTCAGCAAATGCCAACTGCATCTCAAACAGGAACACAATTCGCAAAAATAGTAAGTTTCCACCATTTCATGGAAATGTGCAACCAGGCTGAAGAGAGACAAAATAGCAGGGTTTGTTTTGTTAGCTTTCTTTCCAAATGATTTGACTGAAGGGCCGTGTAGCACATTACCAGTTCACTCTGTGCAGACCCAGCAAAGCACAAACCACTGCTGGGGAAGGTCTGCTCCAGCCCTCCTCCTGCCAGCAGTGAGCCTGCACGTATTGTTTGTGACATCCTGCTCCCTCTCGCACCAGCTGTTGACAGTGTGCCAAGAATGGTAAGTGAGAATGCTGTTCAGGACCCAAAAATGCAGGGGAATGCTTCAAGACCCTTCATTTACCAAGCTTACACTTACAATCCTGCTTTTCTTTCACCACTTCTCCTGAGCACGGAGCTGCTGTGCATCCCAATGTGCACCTACAGCAGGGACACGCTGGACTTACCTAAAAGCTGAGGAGCCAGAGGGTCTCATCTCATGGCTGATGACAGTGTTTTTGTGCATGTACTTAACCTCAACACATGTGAAGGCAGCATGCTCAGGGGAAAGACCTTAACACGTTTGGAAGGTTTTGCTGAGTGAGGCTCTCCAAGCTCCCTGCCACCATAAAAGCATTCCCCCTTGTTAGTGAACCGTATCTCAACCTTTTCAACACAGTTCTACAATTAGCCCTCTGCAAAGCTCCAACCTTCCCAGCAGAATCAAATGAATTAACTTGAAAACACTTCCAAGCTTAAATTAATTGCACTGCAGCTTCCCGATTTGACATTGACCCTGTCTGTAAAATCCCCAGAGTAGCTACTACTTAGTCATTAGGGGCTTCTGCCTGAATGAAACAAGCCATTAATCCTACCAGGCCAAGTCTCTGCTCTCCTTGTTCGCTCACTCACATGCATCCGTGTGGTCTTCAGGCACCCCAAAAAGCCTGAACCAACTTCTAGTATAAGATCAGTGCCTAAATCCTTGGTTCCTATGAATTTCCAGAATAAATACGAACCACAAAACCACCTTATTTCCACCTTATTTATTTCCTATAGGTTTAACTGCTGTGTTTGAATTACCTGTATTTCCCCAATGGAAACATGGGCTCATCTCTAACCCCGAGTCCAAATCTGTCGGGGCTTTTGCATCCCAGTCCAGAGTATGCAAGCACAGAAGAGTTTTCCTTACTGCAGCCTCCGTGAGAGTGCCTGCATGTTCATTACTATCTAGATGATCTTTGTTTGGCATTGGGCCGCTGCACCTCTCTTTCCTGCAGGAGAGCCAGAGGCTGCCAGAATTACAGGAGCTGTCAATCTCAACATGGCTGATTCCCAGGTATGATGCTCTGCAGCCTGCCAGGAAGGACTGATGAAGGACTTATGATCTGATGGACACACAGTCACAAACAAGAAACTCTTCAAAATCACACTAAACATTTCTGCCTCTCCCACACATTTTAGGAAAAATTACAGTATACAGGACCTTTTCAGATTATTCTCCTATTTTTAAATTATTACCTTTCTAGGTACAGGCAGCAACAAGCAAACACCATGCTAGCTGGAGATGGACTGCCAAAGATCAGTTTGAACCTGCACAAATGAAAGATGGACTGCTATAGGAAGTGCTCACATCTGTCCATGTCTCTTGGATAGGGTGCTTTAGCCAAATACAAGACATCTTGCTTCAAGGAGAGGTGGCTGAGGGAAATTTTGTGGGTTCTATCATATAAGGAGCTAAGGGAGACAGTCTCTGACAATGCCCTCTGCCTGTTCTGGCTCCTCAAGGATGGACAAAAGCTCACCAAAAAGATGTCCTCTGGCTCTGGAAGCCCAACTGCAATTCACTGATTTGTGAGGAACCATTTGGTGCCTGTTCACAACCCCCATCAGGATCAATGGCTGGTGGGGAAGTGGCTCTGGACACGGCATGACCAGAGGAGCCTGCAGCGGAGCATTGCACCATCTGGGAAGGCTGTGTGCAGCACAGCCAGAAGTCTGACCTTGCATCCTCAAGAAAGGTCGAAAAGCTTCAAAACCAGGAATAAAAAAACCCCAACCAAACAAAAAACAACCCACAGATAAAGCAAGAAACACTTAAAATCCAAAAAGGTGCTTCACCCTGCCTGTGAGAGCCATCTCTGACTATCTCTGGCATTGCTCTGCTCCCTTCTCAGCCACATTGGCTTCTCCAGTTATTATGCATACAAATGGAATGAACTTCAGTCATTTGTATTACTAGTTTTTAAATAACATCTCACTTTTCCAAAGTCAATTTTCCAGACGGCAGCTCAGGCCAGGGCTCCCCTCACCACCCACCCAAATTTCATTGCACATTTCCTCAAAGTCTGCCTTTTTCAAAATACACTATTATTACAGTAAGTCCTTCCTACCTTCTCAGAAACTCTGCCAGAGCCCAACAGCCAATACTACCAGTGTCACCTTAAGGTCTGCTGGACCCACTGTCCCCATGCAGCCCCTGAGCCATGTACCAGCCCTCAAAGCCAACCCTGTTTGCTTTTTCCCCAGAAACCTGCATTCCCTAGGCACAAAGCACAGGTGCCTCCAAATAAAACCAGAGCACTGAATCGTAGGTAGAAAGAGGGAACATCTGCTGCAATTTAGTTGAGTCTTTTTTGCCCACCGGCATCTCCCAGCTGCCTACAGCATTCACAGTCATTATCCTTCCCTCCTCATGCGGGCTATTACTTAGTTGCTATATCCCACATTTAAGCCACAAGTTGAGCTGTTCTCAGATTGTGTTTTTTTCTCATCTGACATCCAAGCTAAGCAATTGTTTCAGGTTATGTCAGAACACTTTGTTCATCTGTTCTTGCGGCAATATTTCACTCAGTTTTGCAGTCACTTTGCTTGATTTCTTTAACCCTTGTTTTACCCTTCTCCCAGCTAGAGGCAGAGCTGAATTTGAACCCTTGTGTTCAAGTACTCCATGAGAAGGGACTGAACCAGGTCTTGCACGTGTCTTTGTTATGCACTTTTACTATTTATCTTAGTACCTGCATTTACTGAAACAAGGCAACTGCCACTCTCTTCACAGTCTGCCACAGTCTTCACTGATACAACACTGCTACTGAAATAACCAGGAGCTTCGACAAAATTAAGACTTTGCAGATTCATCGCACTGCTGACTGGCACATGCACACATGCAGGAACACAATGACAGGTTCAAACTCATGGACACTCTACCAGAAGGCGGCAATTTGATCTGTAATAACTGTGGCATAGAAGGGCCATGCATATGCAAGTAATGCAAGTTACCTTTACAGTCCCTCAGTGACTTCCAACCTCCAGAGCCTACAGCATGGCCACATCCATGCCACTTGGCCTTCAGAAGGGGAAGTTTCCTCCCCATAGGTGGGAAGGAAGCCATGCCAGGCAGCCTGCTGCTTCACTCTGTTGTTGTTGCTTTGGTCTCTTGCTTTTATAGAAAAAAGGGCTGGATCTCATTTTGTTTAAAAATGACTCTCTATTTTGGGCCACCCATGAAGTTGCCCAAATTCAAACCTCAGGAGTTTGCAAACTCCTGCTGAGCAAAAGGCAGGAAGAGGGAGTCATAAAACTGTGGTAGAGGAAGGAAGAAAAGACAGGAGAACATCAGTAGCTGTATTCCCAAGGAGGATGGAGGCATTGCAAAGCTTAAGAAACAGACCACCACAAAACAGAGTGATGGAGACAAATGTGATAAGCCAGCTGAACCACTGGAAGGGAAGATGGGATGCACATCAGTCAGCTTTCCACTCAAACAGCTCCAGAAAGCATTTTGTGTACAGCCAGCCAGCACGCTCAGCGCCAAGCACCCTCGTGTGTTTGCTTTACACCTGATCTACATAGCACCCCTTTCTTGGTGGGACGATCTGGATACTACTTAAAGCCTTGGAAGAGATCCAGGCATGTGGCAAAAAGCCCTTTAAAAGTGGGATCTGCTGATTCATTGGGTGGGATGGTCCCCAAGTTAGAGAAAACTACCCCTGCCTTTGTAAACAACCCAAATAGTGAAACACTGAGCTTCTGCAAGGAAATGCAGGAAATCCCCTGGCTTCGAGAAGGACTGGGGTTCTCACAGAGTTCATCCCAAAATGCCAAATGCCATAAGCTGGCTTGTGGCATACGGGTGTTTATGTCCTCCTCCAAATCAACCCTGAACATGGTGTAAGCCTGGCGTGGGTGAGCCTCCCCAGCCACAGCCCAGACAGCTGCTCTGCAGCAAGTACAGCTCACACTGTACTCTGCTCGTGTTGTACAGCATGCAACAGGTTTCACCTGGCCTTTATCTATGGTATTTTGGAACCCCCAAATTTTCAAAGCAAAATGCAGCAGTCATTTAAGGGCGTGTAAGTCCCCAAGCACAGGGTCTGGGGAAGGAGCTCATCAAGGGGGCACTAAACCCTCCCAGAAGTCCTAAGGTGGGAGGCTGTCAGTAGGTAAATTGCCCTGGAGTGCTGTAACTTGCACTGCTCTCAGACGGACCACCACAACTGGAAAGCACTGTAACCACAGCCATCCCAGAGGCAAAGGGGCAGGAGCCAAGGAGACAGGGGGGAACAACAGCCCCCAGCAACTACATACGCCCTTTTTTCAGTCCCCAGAACAAAAGCACTGCTGCACAATTCCTCATCGGGAAGCAACGGGCACCCGCACCCACCTCCATCACACTTGGTCCATAAAGCTCCACTTCTTTAGAGCCACTGTTGCCACATCTGTTAGTGCTTTAAAGCACATACATCTGGCTTAATTGAGCACTTGACTTTATTGCTACTTTATCTCCATTTTCTGAACAGGCCTTGGGGAGAAGGTTTTGTGTGGCTGAAGTTTGCTTCTTTTTTCATTCTTCCTTTTAAAATTTTTTTTCCACTGAAATCCCACCTGAAGCAGGAACAAAAGCCACTGTGACAGCTGCTCACAATCTCTGGGGCTGCTTTTAGGAAAGTCTCCTCTCTAGACTATAAACCCCATCCTAAATATTCTGGTTTATGTGCTTCAAAGCTGCAGACCTCAACCCCACCAATCCTCCCTTCCCACTCTGTTTCCCTAGCAAAAGATCAGAATTGGTGGCAGAAAGTGGTGTAGTACATGTCAGGAAGAAAGAAAAGAAAAAGGATCTTGCTGCCCCTGCAGTCTCTGAAACTTTGCCTCTGCCAAGTTACAACAAACAGGAAAAGCAGAATCAAAACACAGCTCCCATGTTCCCCCTCCATCCACCCAGTGCAGGCTGTGCTGGTGCCAGCTACCGCTCATAAACAATCATGCTGCAAGACTCCTCTGGCACATCCTTCCAGGTGGCCTGAACAACAGAAAAGCCCAGCTCAGGAAGCCTGCATTCGATGAATGCAGTGCTTGAATTCCTTCCAGAAAGTACAAGGGTCCTTCATGCCCCAGACTGAGGAGAGGTTACCTGAAATGTCCTTTGCCAGCTCCTATGCTGGAAGATGCCTGATTCCGTGTGAAACCAGAAGCCACGCACACAGTAGCTGGGAACATAGAGGAGCACTGCCTGTAAAGTTGGCTGTCTTCCCACTAAGCCACCCCAAGTACTTTGCAGCCACTGGGAGAACAGGACTGGTGCCTCCTGGGGCAAGGAGTTAGGGCACCTTTGCTGGCCTGTGGCATCGTCACAGGAACCCATGCCCAGCATTCTTCCCCAACTTTCAGGCCATTATATGAGATGGGTACTGTCCCAGACAGTATTTCTCTCACTGCAGACTGAGGCTGCTCAGCAGGCCGCCTGACTGCCATGGAGCACCAAATGCACACAAATACGTTATGTTGCTTAAATTAACACAGAATGCAACCCACACAAGCAGCCCAGGAGCTCTACGCCTGCTAAAAGCAGGATGACCTGCTGAAATCAGGACTATTGCAGCTTAAGGGTAAGTGGCTGGATGAAGTGATGCTTTGTCACACCACCACATGTCATGGCTGTGACACAGCAATCCCCACAATCTGTTTCAGGCACCCAGAAGGAAGCTCCTCAGTTACACCACCACTTGCTTTTCATGCCAACAGGTACACTTCCCACCCCCACCAGCCATCTCCCCAAGTGTCCTGCCCTGACCATCAGCTCCTTGTTCTCCTGCCCGCCATGTACAAGAGACTCCTGCTCAGCCAGTGTCACACCTTGTGAACTCTGGCTTTCAACTCTTCCAATGGAAGCAGGCATCAATGTCCTGCCTGACCCCTCTCCTATGAGAATAAGATATTCAAAGCACTGTCAGCTCTCCCAATGCTGTGTTCCAGTTTGACTTCATGCTGCAGTGCTGAGTCCAACCATCCTTTACCCTGCTGCCTGGTATCTTTTCTCAGATGTCTAAATGCAAAAGCCACCCTCAAAGTGAGCAAAAAGCAAAAGCAGCAGCTGAATGAGCTCCCCTGGTCCTTCCTGTCCCAGTCCAACAAGACTTCAAGCCCAGGAAAAGAAATATCTGAATAGCGATGTGAAAGAGAGTCAATATGTAATTAAACTCTGTACTTCCTATCCCAAACTGGTAATGGATGTTCCTGTGTGTTTGATAATTACTCAGGCACTCTTGTTTCACTGGAGAGGAAAACAGACCTGTCTTTAACAAGACAAACTCTTCTGGATTCCCTGGGAGGAAGGCAGAGAGCAAATTACCATCTCTAAACTTCTCTTTGCCGTCCTCTCTTCCTCCAGCACAGCTCATATGCTCAAAGCAGAGACATATTTCCTATGAAAAATTCCCTCTTTAGGCTTTACAGTTGAACCTAGCTGGACTCTACCTGTGGAAACACCAATCCAACTTACCCTCAAAAGGACACTTCATCTTCCAAAGTTAGGGAAGGCAGGGAGTTTAGATACTGCTGTACAACCTACACTGACCCTCCTTCGACCGAGACAGAGAGAGGAGACAGCAGAGGGCTTCTGCAGCACTGCTTCCCAGGGAAACAGGGAGCAGTCAGGGAATGAGCTGTTCCTCTGTGACCAGCAGCTGATGTCAGGGGGACTGTAATGACTGATCATCTCTTCTGCTTTTGGAAACCAATTGACAGAGGGACTTTCCAAGCCAGAGGCTGCACATGGATCATCACATTTCTTAGCCAGCCATACTTCTGTGAATTTCTATACTTCCTTTTAGTTGCCATTTATATCAAGGCCATTTCCAACTTCTTACAGCAGTGACCTTCATGGTTTATTTCTGTGCCGTGCTTGATCTTTTCATGATATGCCAAATGAAACTAAAAAATAGTGATCTTCTTGTTCCTGCTTCATAGCTTTCCCTTAGCCCACAGGAACAAGTCAGCAGAAAGACCTAAACATCACAGTGCCGGCCTTTATACACTGTTGAGACAGGTTTTGAAGATCCTTTAGCCAAGGGGTGACCTTCAGAATGCTAAGTGCACCTGCTGTGTGCCACACATGCCTCCAAAATCAACCACAGCCCTGGTGAGGGGCTGAGAGCCAGGACACCTCTTCTTTAAAGAGAAAGAAAAATGCCCGGCCTTTTTGCAACTACAGAAGGCCTTGGCATGAGCTGAGGGCACAGGAACAAAGCCAAAGCACATGGAAAACAGCAGCAGCAGTTCTTACTGCTGCCTAAGTGGAGAGCTGGGACACCACCCTAGAGCAAGGAACTCACTGCATGCTCCTGATGAGCTGCACAGAGTGACCTGACACAGCAACCCCTCCAGTGCCACCCCGATGGCCCCAGCCCATCAGCACTCGCTCTGGTCATACAGCGAAACATGTTGGCTGAGGACCAATGAAAGCACCTTCTAATGGGATTTTTCAGGTTTCAAGGATATCAGTGTCTGGCACAGCCTGAAGTAATTAAGAGGACTTCCAAGAGACAATCTGGCATTGATTAACCAGCTATTTACCACTGAACTTTACAAGTCCTACTCTAAAACTCTGCACCAGAACACTTGCTTTTTCCTAATTGTTTTCTCCCTTGCCCCATCCCTGTCTCTCACAAAGCCCAGCTGTGGCCTCACATCACTCCCTCAGCCTCATGCTTTGCCTTGCTAAATAAACCATGATGGTGTCAGCCAGACTAAAGCTGAAAGGCTTCCTGAGGGTTAAAGTGAAAAGCATGTTGCTCTTGGCAAACAGATAAATCCAGTTTTCACTGAACAGGTCTCAAGATGGACAGCCACAGCCACATGTGCTTGCAATCATCATATTTACATTTGAGTCTTCCTACTGAATACCAGTAGGAAGAATACCAGGGTAAGAAAAGCCTTGGGCTGATCTCATTTCTACCAGCTTCGTTTGGCTGATCCCTACACAGCCACAGATCTCTTTATCATCAAGTTCCTTCAGACCAGAGACATCCCTAACACTGCAAGAGCTGAGTTAACAACTCATTTCACTACTACTCCCTCCTACATCACTTAGAAAGCGTGCCTGGAGGAGCAGCAAACAGGTAATGCTGGAGGGATGGGTTTGTAGTTGGCAAAGAAGAGTTACTGGTGGCATTTAACACCTCGCAGGAGAGATAGTGCAAATTTTGCATTCAAAGACAGGATTTGTTACAGGACCAGAAAAGGTAGAATAGGCGTGTCCAGTTTCAGGGCGCTTCCACACTCTCTCCATGTGTAATATCACCAGCTACTACGTCATCTCCTCTTTGAAAGGGAATTAGGACGGTCTTCCATTCCTAGTGAGCTCTGAAGGAGCAAAATACACCCAGCCTCTGCAGTATGTGGGTCCTTCCCTGCAAAGCTGTATCATCTCTGCTCCCAGTGCCCACAGAGTAGCATGGGAGATGCATGGAAAGACAAGAAATCGGTGGGACAGGACTTTGCCTCTTTTGAGGTCTGCAGAATACTATGCAAATTGATGGGACAACATAAATATTTATTTTGAAGGAGGCGTAAGAGAAGAGGAGAACGGAAACTGCTTATCAATAATGAAAAGCGAAGTGAATAAAACCTGTGGAGATAATTCCACACAAGCGTCTTTCCTGTTCCTGAAATATATAATGGAGCACCACAGAAGAAAGCAGGACAGATTGGTCAGATAAGATACTAGAACGGAAAAGGGCAACCAGGGAAAATTTGACTACACCTATACTTAAGTCTAGGAAGACCAAAAGGAATTAACAACTCTTATAAATATACAGCTTTTACTGAGATGAAAACTACTGGATTAGACAAACATGGACAATCCAAATAATTAGCCACTGGTATAGTTTACAAAAGGGTTGTGATAGTGTGTCATGTTATGAGTGATTTGAAAATCAAGACCAAATGTTTTTTGTAGTGTTCTAGTCAAAACAGCTGTTCACACAGCAAAAATCTGGTCTGAACTGGACGAGGAAGCAGGCTTGAGAATGAGACACTGTCCTTCTGGCTATAAAGCTGTGAAAAATTAACCTGGGAGCGTCAGAGATGGACGCCCTAAGAGATGACCTGACACTGTGTGGAATGACCCCTAAACCAAGAACGTCCACCAAGGAAAGGCCAGTGCTCAGATCACACCTACTGCAGTTGAGCTGGGATGGAGTCTCCAGATGATGATTCCTTACAAAAGTGGCCTAAATCAGTTGCCACAATTGACAAGGTCAGCCTGAATCCTTAAATTGGACAGAAAATGGAGCAGCATCCATACAATGAAACAGCCCCAGAGATAGACAAAGGAACAAACTCTTAATAGAGCATCAGGTGGTGGAAAATGTGAGAAGTCATCAGAGAAGTCATCCAGACAAATTAACTTGGAAAATGGCAGAAAGCTGATGAGTATTTGGCATCAAAATAGCCATCAGCCTCCCTGTCATGTTCCCAGAATGAAACTGTAGAATGAGCCATAAATAGTCTGAAGTGCACCTTGCTCCTTTGCCCCAAAGGCAGCATGGCCATGCTGAGGGAGCTTGGAAGTGGAGAGAAGCAAATGCTTAAAATCTAACCCTCACTGAGTCACAGGAATAAATCAGTCTAGAAAGGCCCGCTGTAGGCTGGGGAAGAGCCTTTTGGAGGCCTTAAAGGTATGTGACACTTCTCAGTTTCTCCCCTACCAGCTTTTGTTTCATTTGCAATTAAAGTATCAGAGATGCCAGCTATCCTTTTCCCTGTTTCTGTCAGGGCTGTTTGCCTCAGACAACATACCTGATACCTCCTCTTGAGCAACTGATTCTCTATCTCTGCTCCCAACTTTACCACGTTATCTAGTCATTGGCATTGTATAAGGGCTTTGTTTTAAAGCCTTCCCCCATTTACCCGTTGCAAATACTCACTTTCTGATCACTTGCTCCATTTCCCAAATCCCCTTTCATTTAAAGTTTAAGGTCACAAAGTATAGGTTTCCTCTTTTCAGCTCCCCCCAAAGCTGGAGTAGTTTGGCTTGGCTGCAGAGTAAACTCTAGAGCCTAAAGAAAACAAACACATAGGACACTTCTGCTACTCTGAAATGCTGAGCAATAAAATCTCAGTAAATAAATAAATAGATGGAAACTCGCTTTAGGTCAGAGAATGTCATGGCACTTGGTTCGCTACAATTTAAAATAAAATCAATTTAAAAAACAGGCAGACCAGGGACTCGCACCTAAAAAACAGTATTAGCAACAACAGCAAAACTATCTCTCCATTCCCTTTGAAAATTCAGTACAGTAAAACTTTTTGTGGAACAGGAATACTACTTTAGCCTCAATCCAACTGTACTGTGAATGAAACCCCAAACTCTTGAGAGCACGATTTTATTTTGAATTTGGTCTTGATCATCATTTGGTCACACTGATCTTTAACAATCACCTTCCCATGACGAAACCTGCCTTCTGCCAAGCTGAAGGAGCATTAGTATGGCAGGGTGAGCACTATGTCCTGTGTGTTGACAAAACGTGCTGGGCTCATGAGGAGACCTACAACATTTTAGAAAATTCTTATTTTAAGGAAAAAAAAATCCTCCCTTGGATTAGTGGAAGGGCCTCCTGAGCCACTGGACGTGAGACTTGCCATCAGCCACATCACAGCAGCCTCCCTGGGAGCAGAAAAGTATCTGCCCTGCCCTTGAGGTATCACCTGGAGACGTCATCCTAGAAACACAGTGCTCCAGCCAGCAGAAGATGCCATATTTTCTAGACAGGGTATTTATTAGGGCAGAGTTATGGTATGACATCCTCATGCCAACACTATTTTCTCACTCACAGTGCTATTTCCCCTCCCCGTCTTTGTTTTCCTCCTGTAACTCCTCAGAGCAGCCAAGCCCTCCCCTGCCAAGCCCTCCCTGTGGCACAAGCTCCCACTCTCCTGGAGCTCTTCCCTGCACCTGTGCCTGCCTACATCCATTTTTCAGGCTCATGACTGCTGCTGAGGGCTTGCCAGCTGCTTCCCGAGGGGTTAACACTTCCCTCCCCGTGGGACACTTCTCTGTCGATACAGGATGAGCCTGGGTGGTTTTCTCAAAGCAGGATGGAAGTCCCCCCTTCATCCTGGGATCAATTAACACACACAGGTCTTAGCTGTCCACTGGCAGGTTTCACTAGCAAAAGTCTCATTCATCAAAGTCTTCAGCCTGGTCTTTCACTACCCATCCCAGCACTCTGTTTTATTCAGTTTTATCCCACTCCTGACCCTCTCAACCATCCACATCATTTATCCTAAAGAGTTTTTCTGGGCTTTCTCTCTTCATAGCAATGAGCCTAACAGTGCAACCACAAGTATTTAACATCTTCACACCTACAGCTTCCAGCAGGGCTGGTGCTCCTGCCCTCTGATTTCAATCAATTTGATTCTTTGACTTTTAGTTCTTACCCTCAGTTTCCAAGATTTCCACGTCCTCATCCCTTCCACCTGTATTTAACACTGAAGCAAAATTTGGTTAATACTGGATCCATACCTACATCATCTTTGATCTTCCAGTTGGTCCTTGCTGCACAGCAGCTTCAAGTCTAATTTTATTTATGTAGCTGAGAAACCTGTTGCTATTTGTTTTAATTTCTTTTGCCAGGCCTAACGCAGCATGACTTTTGGCAATTCTCATTTTATCCCTACCCTTCCTGACCTCTAAGACACTGCTTTTTTGCCAATTAGTCTTTTTTTCCATTCCTTACAGACTCTCTGTTTAATCCCAACTATCTTTTTTAAGGTGGCTATTCACCAGCTTCAGCAAGGAGCCCTTTCCTGCCCTGTTTTCCTCCTCTGCTTAGGATCCCTCGTTCAGATAGTTTCTGCACCTCTGAATTAGAGGTTCTGTATCCTCTGCATTCTGTATCCACCATTCTCTGCCCAGATGACTTCACCCACCAGGTTTTTTCATTTTTCAAAGTTTGCCCTTTCAAAGAGAAGCATCCTAGTTCCACATCTACTTTTGTTTAGGCTTCCATTTAATTTAAAAGGAATCTATTTTATGAGCACTAGGTCCAAGATTCCTCTGTACAATCAGGCCCTCTTAACATCAACACTAGTTAGCAAAACAAAACCTAAAATAGCACCTCCATTTGCTGGTGCTCTATTTAATGAAAAAATCTGGGCTATCACATCCAGCCATATCTATGTTTTACCTTGTTAATAAAATGTGTTTGCCAATATGTATTCCTAGATATTAAGATACATTCCTAAGTTCCCACGGCAATATTATTTTGGAAACTTTTATCTTTCCAATAACATCAGAGACACACTTATCCACACAAGCCCTGCCATGCTATAGAATTTCCTTAATTTTCTTAATTTCCCTAATTTTCATTTTTAATTCCACCCTCCCCACAAAGGTTGCCTTTCTCTTCTTTACACTGCTATAACTAGGACAGCACCACTACCACTCATGCCAGTGCTTCTGGTATCACCAGTTCTGGGTCCTTGACTTCTGATCACAGCCACCCAGGCCTTCCTCCTTTCTGAGGATACTATCAAAGAAAACAAAACACACCATCACAGAAAAACACCACCACAAAATCCTGTCACTGCAGAACATTTAAGGCTTTGCTAATTGTGGCCTCATCTTTGGTCTGTTTGAGATGGAGTTAGTAGTGCTGGCTCAACATGAGGGACTGTGAATGGACTTGTCATGGATGTCACAGGGTCTGGCACATTTCTTCATCAAAACCAATGTTAGCCAAAAAAAGAGGAAATGCAAGTGAAAGAGGATGAATTAGACTAAGACAAAAATGGATTCTGGTAGACTAAGAAAGTCTCAGTGCCCATTCTGTTACTGACTGTGGGACCAAAGAGTTTTGTTTCCAGTACTTTCTTTGTTCCTGATCCCACTCCAATTTTTGTCTGCTCTGTTTCACAGTGAAGTCCTTTTAAGCAACTAATGTGGCCCTGGCGATAATCTGCTTAAGGTAATTTATGGTGGTACAATACAGCTGACTTCAGGGAAGTCAGTCCTGACACCAGGAAGGTCCCATAAACAGTCTTGGAGCCAAGTTCATGAACCAGGATTCAACAGAATTGGATTCCAGCCCTCCTACCCTGCTTCTCGATCCGTAAGAGACCTTGAGGAAATAATTTTATCACTCAATCCAGCAGTACACATCTATAAAAAAGGGACCATAAAAATCCCATCCTTGACAGAATGACTGTTAGCGTCAAGCCAGTAGACAGAAAAAAATCCTTGTAACTATGGCAAGGACAGCCACATAGCTAAAATGAATAGATATTTAGGTGCAAGTCCCTTGCTCTGACACTGACTGTGCTTTTAGTGCCACATAAATAATTCCCCTTTATTTTGTCATGCTATTATCACTGAACATACAGGTTAAAGTAAAAAGGGGCAGAGAATTGGGGGAAAGTCCAATTTCTTTCTCTCTTCAGCCCTGCAAAGGCTGGAGGCGTTTAGCAAAATCCAAAAAAAGGATTGTGGTAATTACCTCACCTGCCTTGATCCAAAAATTGCCTCTTCACAAAAAACCTCATGCACTGCAGCTGCCCAAACTAAGACAACCCTAGACAATAATCCTGAGCTGTGCATTTGACTTGATTTTTTTCCTCGGGCTATGCAGATAAAGCAAAACTGACCCCATGCAGAAACCCAGGGGATACAGATAATTGCCTCTTAATACTTACCCTGACACAGCCCCCACTCTGAACCACACATCAGGGTGGGTGGGGGGAACACAGATGCTTCCCCATAGCACCAAACACAATTCACCTCACTGTTACCTTCTCACCTGCTGAAAAATTCCTATTCTTCCTTGGCATCAGGCACTGTGATTACCAAGCCTGGCAGAGGTTGGACACTCCTCAAACTTGGAAATTTCAGGAAAGATTTCGGTGCATCTTTTTTTTTTTTCCTTCCTCCCTCATACAACAAGAATCAGCAATTTTGCAGAAGTGATTTGCATTTTCTCAACCCAGTAATTTTTTTCATATCAAAGAGGTGTACGTGCCAAAACACATGTGAGCCTAGGCACGTAAGAGGCAATAGTAGTCTCCAACTTGCCCTTGAGAAAATGTCAGGCAGTAATAAGCTATTTATTCATAGGGAGAATGCTGCTCCCAGTCAGTGAACAGCTTCAGAAGGACCAAGGTTTGGTCCCAAAAGAACTGTAAGACCTTGGGAGAAAAGGTCAGACTCCTAGAAGTGATAAATCTAACTCTTCACCTGAGCCACTTGATCAAATGCTATTGTTACCACTTAAAATCAATGTGTTGACCTGAGGTCCCTCCAGGACTAATTTAGAGATAATATTGTCTCCTAAAGACTTTTTCATCAAAGAACTACAGTCAGGCTCTAAGGGAAAGGGTGGGCACCCCTAATCTTGCTGCTTCACAACTGGATTAGGTAATATGGATCTTCAGGTTCAGGTCCTAAAGCTGAGCTCCCTCAAATCCACCTGCTCCTGCTGAACCCCCTGAGGCCTGACTGATTCAAAGGCTGCAATAACCAGCCACATGATGAAGTCCTCCAGCCCTTTGCTCTCCATAAATTCATCACAGTTTATAAGTCCTCTGAAATCAACACTGCACCATCACAATGCTTAGCCCTTGTTTGTTCCACAGGGAATAACATAACTCCAGCGTTGGGCAACTTGACTTGCAAAAATCCAAACTGTCTGCTCCTCCCACCCTAAGGAATGCTCTTGCCTGCTCTCCATTGTATGGTCTGGATAGCCATGGGTTTGGAAGGAGGACAAAGCAAAGACAAAGGGACAATACAGCGGTTTAAGACAACAGCCTGGTCTCTCACGTTGCCCTAGCGCCTCAGCTGGTTATAATCTCCTCCACAAAATGAAATAACAAGCGAATGACTAATGACTGGAAGATGAGTGTGCCTTGCTGAGGCAACACAGCAGGGCAAAGGACCCTTGCCAAGAGCAGTGAGAATCTTATTTCAGTGCTTCCATGAATACAGCTGCCATTTACCTATCTTCCCAGATCCCAGCATGCCTTCAAGAAGGCTTCTTCGATGAAAAGGAAAAATCCTGTCCTCCTATTCCACCAATTAATGCCCCCAGATCACCTTAGTTGCTCTGAACCCATTTTCCCTTATTGAGCTAGGCCAGCCCAATGCTTGTCCCCCACAGCTGTTCACAAGGACCTATTAGAGATCTCTCAAGCACCCAGCGAAAGCAGCATGAACAGGGTCAGCCAGGAAATCCCCAGATGGCCTACGGGGAGGGAAAAAAGGCTGCATGATGCAACCTTGTGCTGAAGTAAACCTGCCCTAACCAGTTCCCATGCAGAGTAGTTTCTTCCCAGGGCAAATGAATTTCTTCCTGAGACAGCTGTTTGTTCATGTGCAGATGTCCAGAGGCAGCTACCTCCTTGTCTTGTCTCCACCACTTATGCCACATCATCAATTATATTTAATGTTATTTCACTCCTTGCTTTGAGCAACAGCAGCTCTTGTTTCAGGTAAGGACACACTTCCCCTTCTTTGTTTCCCCATCTTCCCCAGACCAAGCCTTCATTGTCTCTTCTGAGAGCAACACTAACTTGTGACCCTGTCCTTCCTTATGCTCTGATGGAAAAAAAAGCAGTAGTTCAAACCCATTCCACGATCAAGATTCCCACCTGGAACCTCTGGGGACTACAGGATTTTCTGTGGCAGCTTAGTCTGAACTTGAGGGTTGTGTTGTGCTGCGTTATCAAGAAACACTCGGAGAAAGGGAACTGGGCTCAGGGAGGTGAGGAAGGAATCAGGAAAGTCTGACAGACATCAACCTGCCATCAGCAGGGGTACAAGCAGCAGCTTTCAGGAGGTTGCAAACAATAGGAAAGAAAAGGCTTAACAAGCCAGAAAGGAACAATTGCCTTAAAATGGCAAGATTTCGACCAAAATACTCTTGAAATGGGGGAGGATGAGGCCAGTTTTAACATCTCTTCTGCCCAAAATGACAATGGTCTGAAGGATTCTCCAGGGAGCAGAACCAAGGAGGTTGTCTGTTCGGGGGACTGGCATGGATGAATTCTTTCCATTCAGTTTTCCAACATCAAATTCGTAGTATTTTAAGTACAAAAATTAAAAGCATCTCTGCCAATTTTCATTAAATGAGTAACAAATAGTTTAAATGGCTCCAAAGATTATTCTACCAGGCATGAAACCACTGAAACGTGGGAAATGTCACCACTTACGTTTAAAAAAACACACCGAAAAAATCACCCATAGGACCTAGAGAGACTGAGAAGTGACTACACATTTGCTTACCACCAAATCTTGTCCATCCTTGCATGGAAATACCCAGAGACACAGTGGGGCTGGAAAATCTACTGGTGCCAGACAGTATCTGTGTGCCACTGCAGCTGGACAAGGCAGAGGAAGAAAAAGCACTTGGCACATCCTAATGATGATGCAAGACAAGCCAGTAAGTCCTCAGTGATTATCTCTCTTCTAAGAGACCTAAAGCCCACAGGATACGCCAAACGCAAGGCTCCCCTTCCAGTGTCCCCTGCTTTATCTCCTCACACTCACTGGAGAGTGTGTGACCTTCACGGGGGAGCAGAGACAATGCTCATCCCAGAATAAGATCCAGGGAGGGACAGAATACAGACATCTCTGCAACGGAGCCTCAGCAACTCTCATCTCCCAGATCCTAAAACAGTGACTAATTGGAAACATCTTTAAATTCTCAACTGGGGAGGCTGAAGGAAAAGAGACAAAACATAAGGATGATGATGATATTTGTAAGTGCTGTTACTTGTTATCATCTCAAAATGCTGACAGCGGCTCTTAGCAAGCACGCACCAGTGAATAGCTTACATACACTAATTCTCTCTTAAAAAGCACGTGTTTAACCCTCATCAGAAACAGCATTTCTCCATTCCACATGAAACCTCAGGCATTGCCAAAATTATTTAAAGCCCGAGCAAACAAAAGCTCTTGAAGGTGATAATCAGCCCCCTCTTGCCCACAGGTGACTCTCAAGGTCTGTTTCTCATGCTCTACAGTTTCCAGCTGGGACACATACAGATGAACAGGTAATTAGTTAAATAACCTAATTAATATTAATACTTGAGTGATATAACTAACAAAGCTTGATTTTTAAGGAGTTTTATGTATCTTTCCTGACAGCGTGCTTGTGAGTACATTGTTGGTTCTCTGATGTCTAATACTGGCTGAGTTTCTGCTTCAACCTCTTAGGAGACATGAACAAGATACAGTCCTACCACCCAGCAACTATTTCCATAAAAGCCATAGGAAACCGGTATCTTAGAGCTCAATCCCTCCACTGAATTTTCCGGTTCAAAAGTTTTCAGGGTAGCCATAGAGACAAAGATAATCCACACGTGCCCACACACAGGCTCATTTGGAAGAAAGCCAGGCTCAAAATGGGACAGCCAGTGCATTGCTTTAAAACAAGAAAGAGAAGTCTTTACTGAGTGCAAGAGCCAAACAAGGACCATGTTTGCACTTTATTGCCCAGATGCTCTCTCAACAGAGTTAATATGCCATGGCACACTGTAGAGCTGTTAAAGGGGAAAGATCTGCACTTTGCCATCACATGCTCTCGGCGCATGAAGTGTGCATTCATATGATGGGGATTAAAAAAAGAAGTAAGATTTGGAAATTTTAAGGGGTGGGGGAGAGACAAAGAATGGGCACAGTGAACTCAGCCTCGTAAAACACATGCATGCACTCGCCTGCACCAAGAGTAGATGTGGAGAGCTCCAGTGCCAGGTCCTGGAGCAGCACAGGGGATCCTGCCCTCCCAATCCCCGGGGCTCAGGCGGTGGCACAAACAAGCAGGGACAGACACGTTGCGGAGCAGCCCGCAGGGAAGCGCAAAGCCAGTTCCTCACCTCGCAAAGCCTGCAGGCAAGGCTTGCTCACTGCCTGCCTCCAGCTGCTGCACAGGGGGAGCCAGGGGACGTGGCCCCTGTGCGCTCAGCGCAGCACGCCACAGCAGCCCCACACACAGGAGTGGGATATTCTACTCCAGACACCATCTAGGCCTGGAGGCATTCCCACGTCTCCATGACTCCAGCACATCACACATGGAGGAAACCCAGAGGGAGGGCTGGATCAAGCAGGAGAAATGAAGTTTGAATTCACTTAAGACTATTTTAGGACCCAAACGAAATACAGCGGGCCCAGGGAACCCTTCTGGCTGGCTGGGCTGGCCTCACCACAACTAAGGAATTCAGGGGTACCTTCTGCAGCGAAGAGACCTTCCAACTCCAGTGTCTGCCAGTAGTAACATTTGCCCCTGTGCTCCACTACCCAGGACACCATTGGACTAGTCAGCAATTCAAATATTCCACAAGTTTTCTGCTCTGTTCAGGCTGGGACCACTTTCAAGGAACATTTTCAAGGCAAATATATCCCTAAAAAGACCCCATCACACACATCTCACCCCCAGTCTGAACCCTTCAAAAGTGAGAGAGGGAGAGGAAAGGAAAAAGCTGTGTCAGGATGGAGGACACAGCATGAAGGGTGCAAGCACAGGCGTGTCAACAGCTCCTGGGAAAGAGGGGGGGTTGAAACACAGCCCAGACCTGCTGCTTAGTAGCTGGGATTTAACACTTCTTGCAGCAAGAGAAATTAGTAACAGAAAGCAGCACAGGGAAAGATGGGGGTGTCAGGTTCAACACAGGGCTGCACCAAGGGAGATCAGCAAAAGAGGTCTTTAGGGAAGTGTTGGTTGGCTTTGTTCTATTTTGTTTTGTATTTTTTGTGAATAGTTCTTCATACTCCTGATCACAGTCCCAGGAGTGTGTACCCTCCCTTAGATCTTCTTATTCCACCATCTTGGTGTATCTCCAAGGCATGAACACCCTGGAAATATGAACAGCAAGTGAATTTTTATTATTTTCTCTGCTGGAGCTCTTAGGGAGTTGAAAGAAAATGCTTTTGTTAACGGCAACAGTTAGCTTTATCATCTGTAATTCCTACCACTGATTCAAACAGAGTATTGAATGGGAGGAGTAAAATGAAAATCCACATCCCACAAACATTTGCATCACTAAATGTGCTGGTGATGCTCAGGCCTCACCCAACGCCTGGCTCCTTCAGCACAAGGCCACCCCACTGACCCATTCTCCTCTGGGGAGAGGGGAGGGGGAAACACGTGACAGTGAGGGTGAGACCTCAGGAGCCACACTCACCATTTTTGCAGGACAACCTCATCCCCATGATCTTCTGCAAACACCAGGCTGTGCAGGGAGAGTAAGTGGACAGGAGGAGCCTTTCCTGCCATCCCTGGGTGCTCATGCATGAATTCCCTGACCTGAGAGCATCACTGGTCCAAGATCGCTCCCTGCTCTTATCTCGAACCACAAGCCTTTATTTATATTTTCTCTCTCCAGTCCAGCTGAGGAGGAGAGCCATAGAACAGCTTTAGTGGGCACCTGGCATCCAGCCAGGATCAACCCACCACAAATGTGCAGCACACATAGGCTCCTCTTTAAAATTTAACAGGTGCCAGCAGCAGCTCAGGTTCCTATTGCAGGTGGCAGAGCTCCCTACATCAGGATGAGCAGTGAACACCTCCATCCCACATCTGAAATTGTTTGAGAAAAATAAAACATTAGCTCAGCTACCACCCATCTGAGTAGATACTCATGAAGTGAAGGCTCCTGAGATTTTCCCCAATACCTGTGCGCTTCAGTCACACTTCAGGTTGTGACTGCAGAAGATCACGCAGTCCTCTGCTTCCAAGATGTCTTCCTGCAAGGAATGTGAACCACTTGGTTTTCCCGCATAGATGAAGGGAGGAAAGCCAAGACACCAAGCAACCGCAGGGTCTCAGAAAAGAATTGATTATGAAAAATGATGGCTTTTCCTCTTGGAAGGTGTGACCTTAAACTGGGAACAATCTAGAACCTCACTGTGCACTGCAGCCCCTCACTCCAAGCAGAGATCTCAGAGCATGGAGGGCTGCTGGATCAGGACTGCACTTACACATTAGAACTCTTGCTAAAGCATGTCAGTCAATGAAGAGACTCAGCAGGAGCCTAGTTGGGCTGGTGGACAAAAGGGAGGAGGCAGGGAAAAACTGTGACAAATTGAAAATTCATCGTGGATTGCATAATGGCATGAATAATTCCTTTCAAGCCAAAAGAGATTCCTGCAAAAAGGTAGCTTGCTGCAGTCCCTCAGCTCCATTTAATGAAAGAACTACCCAGACAGATGGGTAGTTTGGGTATTTCGTTATTTTGGTGGGGTATTTGGTTTGGTTTGTTTTAACGAAAAAAAATAAAACGCACCCAAAACCAAACTCAATTGCAAGATGCAGCTGATCTTCTATCAGCAGAGAAGAGCTGGTAGAACCAACCAAACAGGTGACACTGGAGATCGATTTCTCCACCCTGGTAGGGCAAGAATTTGTTCGAAATGGCAAAGATTCTCATTCCCTTTTGCTAGAGACAATTTTTCATTCATGAAAACAATAGAAGAGATGTTCACTGGGGGGGAAGGAAGTTATGAAAAATATTTTCTCTAAGCCACTGAGACTTATGAAAGCATCAGGAAAGAGGAATTGGTGAAAAGAAGAAAGGGATGGGGAAAAAAGTCCCAACAGTAAGATATACTTAAGTTACTGAGTGTTATGCCCAGAAGCAGGGAAACCCATATCTAAAATTACAGGATTCAAATCTGGAACTGCTCAGCTCAGGAAGGATCCCATCCCCTACATCTCCCAACTGCCATGGCAGGGTCAGGCTTTTTGCATATGCCAAATCTAATACTGCAATAATCTTTTCTGGCCCTTCTTGTAACAAGCAATAGGACAAGAAGAAATGCCCTTAAGTTGTAGCAGGGGAGGTTTAGATTGGATATCAGGAAAAATTTCTTCATAGGTTACCAAACATTGGAATGGACTGCCCAGGGAAGTGGTGGCATCGCCGCTGAAAGTATTTAAAAGACACGCAGATATGGCACTTAGGGGCATGGTTTAGTGGTGAACTTGCCAGTGCTGGGTTTACAGTTAAACTCAATGATCTCAAAGGTCTTTTCCAACCTAAATGATTCCATGATTTTGGTGCAGAACGTGGACTGTTTCCTAAAGAGAGCCAGGCATCTCAGGAGCAATACTGCCCAAGAGTGCATCTTGGCCCTTAAGCACCCACACAGACGCCCTGATGTCTAGTATTCCAGCTGAACCCATGCTGCAGCCTTCCTCTCCAAGTGGACACTAACAGGGCCTTTCCTCCTCTATCTGGTCAGTGATTTTCACCAAACTTTGAAGAAGAAAATCATTGGTCAGACCTCTGCAGCACCCCACCAGCAGGGAGTTGGTCAACGGATCCAAAAACTAGTGGGAAAGAGAAAACCTTTTTAGAAAGCAGACTAAAATTCACTCTGTCCTAGGGGATCTTTAGGAGCCAAGTCCACTGGCTTTGGAGCTCCCTCCTTGAATTCCACATATTTTACACTATTTGCCTAAAACCAGATCTCCAGCTCTCTGCCAAGCCCTCCTAATCCATCAGCTTTGAGGCCAGGACTGCAGCCCACTCCACAAGTTCCTCCTTCCTTCTGTGCAGCCCCAGGTTCTCTTCCTCTTCCCTGAACACCACTCCCAAAACTGCTCATTACCCATTTTTCTCCTTCACCGCAGTTCCCCTCTTCCTTCTTCTTGCGTCCCACATGAACATCATGAGCTCTAACTCCCCATCTAGCCAATCCCAGGTCTCATTTTTTCAGGAGAGCCTGTACATCTTCCACGGGCTCCAGGACCAGGCAGGAAGACCAGAGAAAAGGACAGGGTGGCAGGTTGAGTAGTTTGTAGGCTGCTGCTTATTGGGACGGTGGGAGAACACTGATCTCTTTTTCCCTGTTTGAGGATAGAGTTACGTGAAAGGGGTCAGGATCACCTCCTTCTCCAGCCCCTTCATTGGCGTAAGCACTTTGGCAGCTCGGTGCTTCACACCCACTCAGGATGGCTCTGAGCACCCCCATTCCTACCAGGAGATATTGCTCCACATGCTCCCACACCAGCCCACTCCAGACAGTGCTCAGTGGCTGAGCCAAGCCTCTGCATCCTCCTGTCCAGCTGGGCTGGGGCGTGAGCAGTGAATCCCACACCTGGCCCCCAGCTGGGGAGCAGCTGTGCTGCACGAGTGCTGACTCAGGTGTGAGCAACACCAGCCCAAGGGCATCGCCTGCCCTTGGCATCCAGGGCCAGACAGCCAGCAGCCTCAGCCCAGAACATGCTCTGCCCTGGTGAATCACACACCAACCTCGCAAGTCCTTTCAAGACCCATCAGTCACCAGAGGGGAAAAAAAAATTACACGCACACAAAGTAATTAGAGGTGTAACCCTCTCCCCTCCCTCTGTGCAGGCTTAATGCTCCCTTTGTCCAGGCATGTTTGCCTTGCTAAGTCATGCTTCAGGACAACTTTCTTGACAGAATACAAAGGTTAATTAATATCTAAAAAAAAAAAAAGAAACAAAAAACCACACAGAAATCCCTCATTAAAATGGCCACCCTCTCAGCAGAGCTCCCTAGTCACACTGGTCCTTCTTGGAAACAGAGCACTGACCCATGGCAATGACCCCTGCAAAAAAGCCAAACTGCACACAACCAACTCAGGGCTGTCTCCAGTGATGGAAGGGTGGGAAACCAGCCAGCAGAGCAGATCAGAGACACAGCAATGTTCAAACCCGATGGCTGTAATCCACCTCACTCACAGAAATCCCAGCCCCACTGACCACTTGCCTCCAGCTAATTCAAAACTTTCTCTTGGCAGCTCAGTGGCACACATCCTGTGATCTGCTGTAGCTCTGCTACCCCCTGCACCAGCAGCTCTGAGGAGTACATTACAGAGGAAGGGATAACAACTCCACAGATACTGATACAGATACTCTGCTCCCACCCCTCCTCACCTAAGCAGCTGAAACCACAGCGAAGTCACTTCCAATTTATCACCTGCATTATCAAATGCTTCACCTCCATGGTGGAAGTCCCTCATTACAGCACAGACACAAGAAAAGCAGGTAGAAGTCTGCTTCAAACCTGTGCTCTCCAAGTGCAAAAATATCTCTTCCACATACTCCTCCAATTCACCTCGGACACACATAAGCACTTCTGATCCAGTTGGCTCAAGAGAGGTGGTGAAAGCACACATGCATACGCATGCTCATCAGCCAGCTCATTAAATCTAATTAGAAAGTCTTCCACAGGGAATTTTGAAATGCATATCCAGCAATTACTGTGTACTGTTCTTTCCTCAACCCTCTGGATGTGTGAGCATGATTATTCACCACATGAAAAATAAAAATTAATATGAAACTTTAGAGAGTTGCCATATGTGCACATTATCAGAGGTGCACGGTAATTTAATCAGTGTTCCTGCTTAGAGACAAATATGGTGGCAGCAACACAGGGAAAGAACACTCAAGCCTCAGCTTTGGATCCAAATGTCTCCAAGAAACTGACAATATGGAACCATAAGTTTTGCCCAGTAACTTTATAAAAAAGTTGTCCTGCTGACATTTTGGTGTATAAGGTGCGAAGCCACATGTGCACAAGATCACCAGCAATCGGGTGAAGACAACTAAGCCAAAGCACAAGGGGTCTGATCTTTGATTGACTCAGGGAAAACGTAACAGTCATCTTCATGTGTGTCCAGAATAGGAAAATTGTAGTTTCATACCTGATATATCATGTATGGGATATAAGAGGGCTAAGCACTGAAGTGGAGGGTCTCATGCATTCCCTAGTGTTCCCCATCCCCAGCTCTGCCAATGCTGCCAGCTCCAGGGACATTCCCTCTGCTCACAGCAGATTTCTTTACAGCTTCTGCTTTACTGCATCAATTCATCACACAACAAAATTCCTCACCTGGCTTGTTTACATGGGGGAAGTTTAATCTGAATTCACTTTCACAGTAGAGCAGCTAAACCATACTAAACACACCAACTCGATACACAGCATCCCTCCTTTAAGTTTGCCTTCTCATTTGCAGGGAGAATTCTGCTCATTTTGAACAAGGAGCACTTCAACTCCCAGTAAAAGTCTTGCATTGAAACTTCTATAGATAAAACTAATCCAGACTATATACACATCATTAATTCCTGAGAGTCCCTTGGCTTCCAGGCTCAGCAGCCTCTCATGATGCCTAATCCAGCAAATCCCAGATGAGTTCAGTAAACTCCTGGTTATCTTGCTGATGTGAAAGCACCCCAGCAGATTTCACCAGGAGATGCCAACAGCATTGCTCCACTGCAGCAGCCTGTGGAGGGTATTCAGAAGACAAAATAAGCATCTATTCCAGAGCCCACCATTTCACTGTTATGTTTAATGTTATGGTGATTGGTCACCCAGAACAGCTCTTCTGAAAGCAGAGAAATGCTGTCCATTTAAACACACATAAAATATTTCAAAGTATTTCTTTTACACTGAAGGGGTCATAGTCTGGTCTGGTCTCTCCATGGCCAGGTCTGAACAACCAAGCCCAACCCACACACCACTTGGGACACTGCTGCTACATTCCTTTGATCCCAGCAGCAGTAGGAACTAATTTCACCTTCAGAACTTACTTACTTTTAGATGAGCTTTACAAATGTGTTTAACAAACAAGGATCAGGAGCAACTTCAGACACAAGTGAACCACTGAAAGTTGAAGAGCATTTGACACTTCAAACCCCAGCATGCAGGCTCTCATTTGACCATGCCATATTCCACTCCTCCTAAGGGCAATGCTAAGCTTCTCAGGACAAGGCCCTGACCAGAGGCCTCGGACCTCAACTGATGTTTCCCACTGACAGAAGCTGAAACACTCTTCTTTGATGTATCATGAGTGCTCTGCCTCCAGCTCTCCACTCCTTGGTGACTCTGGATGAAGACCATCCCCAGACTCAGCACCTACAAACTGCATCACAGCATTTGGCTGCATAGTGAGGCACACTGGAGAAAAACCTCTTACAACAGCATGTAGGGCAAAGTAAGACTCCAGTCCTGTTCTCCAAAACCCTGCATAGGACCAGCCTCACAAGCAGCAACAGTCACAGCCTGACCATGCTCGAGGAGCAGCTTTACTTGATGCCACAGAGCCATCAGCCTGGGGAGCCCAGGGAGCCAGCACAGCCCTTCTGCCATGGAATGGGATCGTTCCAAATCCAGCCACACTGATGCACAGAGACATTTCAGTGCGCGCAGGGGCTACAAGTGGCTGTATGTCTGTCTGAGCACGCAAACTGGTAATTTCATGTCAGCCCCTAAAGACAGAACATAGATGTGACAGCACAAAAGCCACCAAAACTATGTTCAACAAAGAAACTGCCCTAATCCTTCTCAGATATACTTTGGGTCAAATCCAGCTGCAGGCAAGGATTGTGGAAAGGCTCCCACTGGCCTTCTGGGAGCTGCATATGATGTTCATGTAGAAGCACCTGCACAAGGCACAGCTAGTTCAGTGCAAGGCTGGTGCTGTTCAGTGAGTTTGCAAGCTCAGCTACTGAAGCCAAAGGGTTTGCAATTTTCATAAAGCAAGTTTTTTCACCCTTGCTCTTTCAGGTCTTAAAGACACACACACAGAAAGAAAAAAAAGCCAACAAACAAAAATCCAACCACAACACTAACAAAAAAAATATGCAATAAAACCCTCCTACATTAAAGGAGGAAAAATTACGGAATACAATGGACTAATACAACCATCATTTATATGGATGAATGATGAATATTAATAGCATTTGCCTTTGTTTTCCTTGTTGATTAAGTATCTAACTTAGATTCCTGCTGTTGACAGAATTGCAAGTCCTAGAATCTACAGGATGACAAGTATCCACCTAGGGTTAGCGCACACAGCTGCCCTGACCAAGCGGTTCAGATTTAATGATTATTCCAATGGTAGAATTTTGTCAGAGAAACTACAGTTTGAATTTAAAAAAACATAAGACATTAACTGTGAACTGCAGCACACAAAGCTAGAGAATAGCTGTCAAAACAAGAAGAAAAAAAAAAACAAACCACACCCAAAACTTTTTCACCAGTAAGATCGTTCAGAAGATCAAGATTTCAGCAAATTGACACAGCCAGTGACAGAAGGAAACTGTACTAAAAAAAAAAAACAGTTTTCCATAATTTTTGGACCTTACATTAGATGACTTTTTGTTGCTCACAATCAGAAACAGCAGTGGCATACTTCCAACTTTTTTCCAATCTGGTCTGAAAATTGTGAACTGTAGTACAGACTTTTAATAAAAGGATAACCTGTAAAAATTGAGACACAATGCAACTAAATGCTTAGCTGTGTTATGAAACTGGCTTTGCTCCATAAAAATGTTGTTTCAGCAAGAAAAATAAAAGAAAAGATAGTAAGACATTTATTCTGGCTACTGGAAAATACAGATGTTAGTCCTAGATCATATCCTGTTACAAACAAAAGCTATGGGAGGGGGAAAACTTTTAAAAAGTATTAGAGTCACAACAGCTTTTTCACAGAGACAGAGAGAAGCAACTTGAATATAAATAAGTGTCCAAAATAGGTCAGCACTCTTTTCTTGGCCACTGAAGTCTGATACTTTTCACTTGAGGTTATCCTGGACGGTGGTGGCACACACACTGCAGGCACAGAGGCTGAGGCCAGACACGGCTCCGAGCTCGGTGGGAGTCACAGTGCCCCAGCACAGCCCCGCAGTGAGCAGCGCCCGAGCACTGCCAGGCATCACCAGTGCCCACACGCTTTGTGGCAGTACCTGCATTCCCCTGACTGTAGCTGTTTCCAACCTGACCTCACTCCCCTCTAGCAGGGTTTTGAAATGCTCCGTGTTCACAGTTTTGATGTCATCAAGCAAGCGGTGTGATAAGAGACAGGGTGTTTCCCACAGCCCCTGCGAAGATCCACCAGCTCCATGCATTCAGCCCGGAGCATCCCAGCCACTGCCTGGCAGGAAGCAGCTCTCTGGGCCAGGAGAGGCCTGGGCCCTGCACCACCCAGCTATGGTGTGTGTGCAAAGCTGCTGCCTTCCCACCAAAGGTTACAGTCCCTTAAACCAATGCAGGAAACAGTTTCAGACCCAAAAATCAGGCCATGAGGTGCAGAGCATGCACCTCAGCTGCTCTGCCACTGCTTCCATGGGGAAGCTGGTAGGAGCATCAGGTTGCAGGAGGGCCACAGGTTCTCCCTCTCTCTTTAAGGAAAAAAAACAAACAAGTTATTTCTACAGCACTGAGAGGCAAGCCTGCCAGTCCACCTCCGGCAGCATTCCTGTCTAGCTCGGCTTGTTTACCACCAATAAAAAGCCCATTAGTTGCCCAATGCGCCTGTTAAAAATAACTCAAAAAAAATCATCACTGGAAATTAGTAAGACATCAGGACACGCAGACACCTCAGCATGGTGTTATGGAAACCACAGAGGAGTCAGACTTCCCTCAGGAGCTTTTCCCAGCCAAGACAATTCCAAAGATTTCTCTCCCTTTGAGTGGGCCCATCTAACTTTGAAGCGCTCAGGACCAAAACGCAGCAGTCACCCAGTCAACTGACCCAGGGTTTCCAATCAAGTGACTTCCAGAGAAAGTAAATGAAACAGGCTCAAATGCTGCTGGTTTGCACTAATGAGAGCCCAAGGTCCCCCTCACACAGGGGCAGCCAGCAGAGAAGGCTGCAGTGGCCTGAGGCATCTCTGAAACTTCACACCCCTGACCAGGGTCTGATCCAGCAGCAGCAACAGCTGCTGACTCAGCACACTCACCTCCCCAGCCATCAAGAACCCTGCTTTAAAAGCTCTGCTCATGTAAAGGCAAAAGGAGGGACTGGGGTGAATCATAAGCTGCCCTCCTTTAAGGATTGGTCACATAACTGCTGAATAAAAAATAACCAGCTCCCAGCCCAGTCCCTGACCACCCTGTGACACAAACACGAAATCTATCCTTGCTACCTGCCACGCACACCACTGCTCTCCAGCTAAGCCCACAGCAGCACACCTCAGACCTTGCAGACAGGGCTTACAGTGCCTCTTCTCACTACTGCCTCCAAATCTGTGCCATTCAGAGGTCACTCCAAAGCCGACCCCAGGGTTCAGGCAGTGCAAAGAGTGGAGGCCTGCCAGGCTTCTCACATGCCTCCTCAAGCACACAAAACCCAGGACACAAGGGGGAAGGTGGAGCAAGTTCAGGAAGGTACTGCCCTGTGGATTTTAGGCAGAAGAGCTGAGGATTTTTACATACTGTCCCTCTCAGCAAACTCCTCTAGATGCTGCGCAGCCCCAGGAGCTGCTTTAAACTCGAGAGTAATACTGCTTTTCCTCTTGAGTCCAGCCAATTTGCATGGAGGCTGCCCCAGGGGAACAGCCTAAATCCATAGCATCGCCACCAACCTCACCATTAACTAGCTAGGGAAAACCTAAAGACACCACTTTGCAAGGATGCCACCTTATTTCCTGTCTCTCCACAAAACAGTGGGGTGTCTGTGACTCCTCTGCAATTTCTGCCTTTCCTCCATGTGAGCACTTGCGTGAGCCCAGCCATCGCTATCCTCAGCCCCTCAAGAAGAAGCTCCTTTGGGAGCATGCCAAGCACAGTGTCGAGGACACTGCATTTGTGAAACAGGATAAGGATTCCCTTCTGCTGACAAGGGGATAAGATGGGATTTCAAGAACAGCTGCAAATATCCAAAGTGGTGATTTAACTTTTCACAAGAAAAAACTTTCTCTTCCCATGCCCACAAAAGAGAGAATGTATTTTTCAGATAATGCCCTCAATCCTCCAGATTTGTATGAATGGAAATGGGATCACACAAACAGGTGAACAAGCACTGAGCTAAAGCCTGGATGAAAGTATAATCTCTGGATATAAGAAACAAAAATACCCATCACCACAGAGGCTACCCAGTATCTGCATTACCTATGTGACAAACAATTCTCCTACAGAGCCCTGAACACCCAAAAGTCCCAGGCAAGACTCAACGCCACATCAGAAACACTCCCCATCTCCAGACTGGAGGACAACAGCTAACTGACTTACATCCAGGAGAAGAAGAGCTCCTCTCAGCTCAGGAAGGAGGAACAAACAACTAAACACCCTCCCACCTAACATATAAATTCAACTGGGACTTGATGAAAACAACAGAGGAGTAAGAACTACAACTAAATTAGTACCCAGCGTTTTGGCTGGGATGATGAAGATGCTCAGTGATCAGTTGTGATCACCTCCATCTGGAAATGGGTGAGAACCACTCCCCTCTCAGGGTCTCTGTTTCTGAAACCTGCATTATGATCTTAAAGCTGCACTCAGGAACAGCTTTCCTACCGCCAACAAGCCCCTTCCACAATGGCTAAACCAGTAATGCCAGCAAGGTTACAGTAAGAAAGAGCTTAACCTATTGAGGTTCCTACCAGCTACGTTTTTTAACAAATAACAAAGGAGGGTGCTTAAAATCAGACACCAACCTCAATGGCCAGTGATCCACTCTGTGCTCATCCCTACTGCATCTAATGCATCCAAAACAATTTTGGGGGAGAGGGCAGGAGAGGTGACTCCACTCCAGTGGATCTCACACCAGATGAGAGTGTCACATTGTCTATGCCCTAGCGCTGCCAGGCAGTATGCCAGCACAAACAGCATGCAGGTGCTCCGGCTGCTTTGACAGCATCGCAACCACATCCTTGGGATGGATCCAGGCCGTGGCCTGCCAGCCGAGCCACACACGAGCATCTCTGATGCTCATGGCCATGGAAACTGAGCTTTGGTTTGCCCCTGTTAGGCTGGTTTGGGGTGCAGGGCCGGCAAAGGGGAGGTGGGTGGGAGTGCAGTCCCCAGGAGTCTGCAATAAAGGAGATCTGTGTGGCTGGCGAGTGTGAGGTCTCCTGGGAACAGCCCTTTTACTGGGCTCCAGATGCTGTGGAGTGATTGCTTATATGAAGGCGGGGGAGGCCTCTTTACTGTTTCTCATTTCCTCTTTTTTTTGCTTCCCCCCCCCCATTTCCTGGTTTTGTTCAGAAGCACAAGAGAGTCATTCATCATTTTTCTTCCAGCACAAGGAGCGCTCTCACCTCCCCCTCACCCCTAAATCCCTCCCCACCAGGAAAGGGCACGCGTTCTCCAGCCAAAAAGGCTCGCAGCAGGGAAGGCAAAGCTCCCCAGCTCCTGCAAGCAGCTCCAGCACAAAGGGCCACATTCTCAGCTGGGTTCAGTGGGTGCCAGTCCCCAGAGGGGGAAGGCCAGAACTCAGCGGCAGCAGAAATGCTAAGTCAGAGAACGGATATCAGCAGAGGAGGAGAGCAATTTGCACCGGTTGGAATTATGATGCAAAGCAGAGAGGAATTTGCATGCTGAGACGACAGACACCACCTCAGGTAATTGGAGCAGAAGAGCCAAGACATAAAGGTCCACGTATGTCTCAACCCATATGCCATAATGGTCACTCGACTCACCGAAACCTGGGAAAACCTTCCTTGTAGACATGGACCCCCACCCTCTGGAAAGCAGATGGGCACTGGCCCAAATGCAGTCCAGGCATTGGATTGGCACCACTTTACAAGCCACCACCCCCAGGTTTGGGATGGGCTTCTAGGAAAGCCCTGTTCAGTTTGCAGAGGGGAGAAAGGGGGTGGCTATAGATGCAGACAATCTAGAGGGTTGACATCACCCCCAGGAAAACTTAATTGGAGGGCTCTGCTCCAAAGTCCACTTTGGTTCTCAGTCACACAGCTCCTTCCACAGCTTCTTGATGGCTTTTCCTTGCCCAGCCTTGGAGAAAGAGTGCCAGGATGAAAACATCTCAGTATAGCTGTAACAGAGAAGAGGATCTCTCTCTGAATGCCCTTGAGAAAGAGAGCGAGTAGGAAAACCCCAAATTCTTGCACACATTTTTATAAAGCAACTGTGCATTTTCATGAAAAGCAGGACAGTGCAAACACCTGGGGTCTGTTTGGGGCTGTTTGGTTTGGCTGATGACCTGGAAAAAAAAGGAACTAAAACTGGACATACAGAAAACATTCCAGGTTTTGGTTTTGTTTGGGTTTAATCGCAGTGGTAACAGCAATCAAGTCAAAAAGCCTGGCTTATGGTCAAACCCAAGGCTTCTTTTTGGTCATTTTAGAAGGAAAAGAAATAGAAGATTGTGGTCAGTTCTGGGGCCAGTTGGGTGGAGGGAGACTGTGTGCCAGCAGCTCCACCAAGGAGGTACGTTTATGGCCCAATTTCAGCAAGAACTGGAGGAGCAATGACAACACAAGTCACCAAGAGCCTGGCCATTTGGGACTAAAGTCTTCCACACCCACTGAACCAGAGATCCCGCTGGCTCCTGCAGTTGCTGCTCAGGAGGTTCATCAAGCCCAGAGGGATCACGGTGCTCCTCCAGGCTCTCCCCCAAACACCATCAGCTGCTTATGCTAACTTATGAAATGTTAGTTTTGCAAAACCCATGTGTTACAGTGTGGGAGCCCAGGCAGCCTGGGTTCACCTCTCAGGCAAAGGAAGAGTTTGGGGTGATTTTTCACACATCGTGGGTCACTGTGGCATGTTCTTTGGCATTGCTTTTAGGAGTGTGGATGTTCATTCCCTTTTCTTTCTTTAAAGATACTCAAGTGGTGAACTTCTTTAGCTGCTCATCTCCCTAAATATCTCTGCAAGCTTGTTTTGAGGCTCCTTTGTGCTCCCAAGGAGAAACGTCAATATCTCAAAGTTACCAGAATAAAACCTTAGATTTTACCTTTTTTTTTTTTTTTCTTTTCCAAATGGTTTGGCAGCCAAACCGAAAGGATCAGTCCCAAGCAGGAACCAACATGTGGATTCCATCATACTTCAAACCCAGAGTGTGTCAGCTCCACAGCTCTCAGACATGCTTGTGCAGAGCTCTGCCCTGATCCTCCCACCCTGGCAGGAGTGCTCCTGACAGCTCTTCTTGCTGGATCAATGAATGGCAGGTTTCAGCACGTCTTCACTGAGACAGACAGGTCACAATAATCATGCTAGCACTCTGCTGAAAATATGCAAAGTAAATATGAGACCAAGCATGGGGAGAGAAGATGAGGCTGGCAGAAATGCAGCAAGAACACAAGAGGAAGAAAGAAAGCACAGCACCTTATAGCAGGAAAGTAATCAACTTGTTGACCAAAAAAAATGCAATGGGAAAAAAGTACAGGGCTCTAGAGAAAAAAAAAGCAGCAAAGGAAGAGGGCAACAGAGACTGGGATGAGCATGCTGGCCTGCATGCACGTGGTCAGCATGGGTATCATGATGCCTATTTTCTTCTTGGTGCTAAGGAGATCCCAGCGGGCACACACAAGCCTCTTGCAAGTCAAAGGACCAAGCTCTTGACTACTCTCATGTGGAGCAGCTGTTGAGTCATTCCCTACCTGTCAGGCTCTACACCCACAAAAATCCAGACTTCTACTATTGCAAAAAGTATTAAAAGAAATTTTAAAAAATCCCAGGGAATTTTGCATTGGGGCCTTTTCAGTGTTTTCCCCACCCTGGCATCTTCAAACTAGGCAACATGTGGCACTGTCATCATTTTCGTAGTGCTCATCACTGGAGCAACTAGCAAGCTGTTCAGTCTAAGAAACTTACTCTCCTAAGGTACAGTTCCTGAGTCTTCCAGGACCAAAGGATAAACACACCCAAGAACAACACACTCAGCTGTACCTGCCTCAGTTTCCTTGACTCCCAAGTGGAGCTTTTACTGTGCAGCAGAGGCCAAACAGCCAGTCTGTGCCTGGGGGCTGCAGAACCACAGTCGGGGAGGAATGAGATTAATTACATGAATAACAAAAAGCCGGATGCCAGCCACCAGCCCCCACCCCACACAGCTCAGCGGGATGCAGAAGGGAAGCAAGCAGCTCAAAACCCAGAAGAGCTCGCAAATGAGGCCAGTCTTATCCTATTCCAGCTACAGACCTGCATCTTGGCCTTCACAAGGGCCAAGAAAAGCCCTGCACATTTTCTTTAGAAAGGAGCACAACAGTGAAAAGCCCCCAGTAGGAGAGTTTTCCTTTCAGTCTGACCTGGACCGTCCTGTGCATCCGCCACGAGGGCACGGCCACCGGGAGCCAGCTCGCCCGCTCGAGAAGGAGAAAAGGGAAGTTAATTTTCGCAGCCAAAAGAAAATAGGGAGTTCTTTTCAGATGGCAGGAATGTAACCGTGACATTTAGTCACTTGCTATTTCTGCTTCCTGGCTGTGTCTGTCCACAGGAAAGCCCCTGGACAGAAGCACCCTCCAGGCAGCATTGCAACATATGTGTGCTCAAACTCTGGTGTCTAATCCTACTCCTGCAGTTCCTGCTTCAGGTCCTTGGGAAACAGGGGTGGTTTTGGGCAGATCCAGTCTCGCTTGCTCTGTGCCTTGGCTGCCTTAAACAGATGCATGTGTCTGTCTGGGAAAAGGGCAAACCTGCAACTCTGGCCCAAGGCCGCTCAGGGTCGGCCCCAGCTGAGAACAGCAGAGCTCCACTATCTCCAGGACATGTCAGCCAGGACAGGATGGCAGCACTGCCCTGCATCGGCCCCTGCGCTGGGTTCAGAGCAGAGGGGAACCAACACCACCTCGCCAGCTCTGAAATGCAGCCGTTGCCCACTGTCACAAAGGGGAAATCACATTTGCTCCAGGTTGAGCTGCGATGATAGGTGACCCTACCCAATGGCTTTGAAGCACCCCCAGCCTAACTCCACCATGGGAGCAGCGTCTGAACTGCGCTGTCCTAGTCTCTGCCAGGCTGTGGCTATGTGTCCTCCAGGCACCGTGCACGCTTCCACAGCTGGAGGAAGGAGACCAGCTCAGCTGGGGTTACTCCAGTACAGGGCAGGCTGCACACCTTGCACAAGCCCCAAGTACTGGCGTCAGGCAGTCAGCCCAGCTCAGGTCACGCCGCCGACACCGCTCAGCCTGCGATTTCAGGGATTTCCAAAGCTCAGCCCAGCGTGCTGGCTGCTCACTGAGATACCTTCGCCGCTGTCTGACTGTACGAATTGCAGCCATGCATTGCAGGCTCTTTCTGCCACACAACCTGAAGTCTCACCCATCCACAGCTATTTCCTGAGCAGAATTTTGGTAACTTCCCTCGTCTGATGAGAGCCTACTGCTTCAGCAGCAGAGTTGCAAAATCTTAATGGAGGCTGCACACAGGTTGTCAGAATGTGGTTTGTATGGCAGTGGGCAGCCCGTAGTGGGGTGTAAACATTCCCACAGGAGCATTCACACACTCAGCACTGAGCTTGATGTCAGTCTTAAACATGATGATGATGGAAGACAAGCAAGATGCATAATTTAACTGCCAAAAATGCCATTTCATCACAGGGTGCCATGGAAGGGACGTGCATTCAGTTGACTATCCACACATAGGCAGAGAAAAGCAAAAGAGAAGAACTGGAAAAAAAACACACAGCAAAACACAGACTCAGTTAAATATTTATGGGGGCCACTGCATTTCAATTACAAGCAGTTTTTTAGGTCAGCTGAGACGTTTTAGTTCTGCTAGGGCAGATCAGCTCCAGGGAACAGGATACTGCTGACAACAACAAGCTGGAGGCTCAACCCTCCTAGCACACCCCGTAACTAAGGATAAAAACAGATCTGGGCAGGGCTGTGCTTCCACTGGGCACAGCCTGAGTGATGGGACCTCCCTTCTCGCCACAGCTGAAGCCTCAAGACACAGGACTGATGTACACAGACATGTACACTGTGGGTTTGTTTGTCTCTCCCACCACTTGAAGCCCCACTGCTGGAAGTCAGGAGGGCAGCTCACCAAATAAAGAAGATACCTCTGCGAGCAGCCAGCAGACCAGGCTGTGCTTTGGAAATCCCTGAAACCGTGGGCTGAGCGGAATCAGCAGCATGATGGGTTTCCATAGCACTGTTCCCACCTCACAAGGCTCACTCCATACTCTTCATAAATTCCCAATTTGTGTACTGCTGGCTGTCACCTAAGGCTCGATTATGAATGTCACACATTTGGCCAGGTTCACCTACTGCCCCATCATATCTGCACTGCCCAAGCACTCTCAGTGTGGTCTGAATTTGCAAAGGTCAGTTTCAGCATGTGCAGGACCAGCCTAATGGCCAGGAGTAAGGTAACAAATCCTTGAAACCAGCCTGATAAAAAGAATAAACAGAGAAATGGAGGAAAGCAGCAACTGAAATCCACAACAAACATTACTAGAAAAACAGAAGCTTTCCAACCATCTGAGATTAGAAGAATCTATGTCTGCATTTGCATTTTTTACTCTTTGTACAGGGCACATTTTGTTAATGCTGGAAATTCTGTGTTTCAGTCCTTGTTAGCTCATTTGGCCATAGTCCAGGATGAGGGTCACAATTCTCAGGAGGGCTGCGCAGCAACCAAACCACTCCGTGCTGTGGGGCTTGCAGGAACTTTACCACCTCACTGGTCAGCTTTCTCATGTCGAACTCACTTCATCCAAAAAAACACAAGTCAAGCCTGGGTCACAAAGGTGGGGCTGAGCAGAAAGGAGGGGTCAGACTCAAAATGAGAGCCGCTGTCCAACCACAAGTATCTGAAGCAATGTTCATAAAGCAAACACTGGAATGACCAGCAAGCAGTACACCTGCCCTTACCAGCAGGGCAAATCTCAACACAACATCAACACTTCTAAAAATGGATTAAAATAAAAGCACACTGAGTCCACGGACAACATTTGTTTAAAAGCCATGTGAGAGGTGGTAAGTTTCTGCAGGCTGACCCCCCACAAACGTAAGCAAGGGAAAATTATCAGCTCTGGGCTCCCAAAATATTTACTCAGTCTAACATTACTCTGACTACACTCAATTAAACATTTCCAAAGTCCCATGCTACCATAACTCAAGTGCAGAGCACCCTTTCACAGGGGTATTTCCAAGCACTTCACTACCATAAAAGCAAACAGTGTCCTTGCAAGGTAGAAAACCCATTCTAATGGGGAGAGGAGGCTGAAGGTGTGCAGCCTTCATTGTGCAACATCCAAAGGTCAGATCTGAACACTGCATCAAACTGAAATTGTGGGAGTAATTACAAAGCCTAGACAAACAGACTAAACTGAGCAGAGAATAAGAGGCTGAGAGAAGACTGCCTTGTGGAGCAGGCTAGGGTGTTTAAGTGGTTGCAATTGATCTAAAACTCAGGTTTAGATCTCATCTGGACAAAAGCCACAGCTTGGGAAGCACATCTGGTGGAGGATGTCAGTATACTCTGTGTGTTTCCTCACAAAGGCTTGGAATACCAGTTCTTATTTTTAGTACTATTTCCATTTCTTCATGTAATGAGTTCAGTGTTTCAGGCAGCCCTGAAGGAACAGGAAGGACAAGTCCTGTAATAAAACTAATTAATTCATGTGGAATTTCTAGCCATTATTGTGAAAGTGGACGAATTCCTCACTTCTGAAAAGCTGCCCAAGTGGCCATTAATCTGGCTGTGGTCACAAGCAGGATTCCTGTGGCCTCCTGCAACACCCAACCAGCCCCTGGGACAGAGCCTGCAGAAACCAAAGTGGATGTTGTTATTTCCTCACACCGACTCCCACAGCCAGAGTTTTACTAGACAAGATAGTTGCTTCAGAGGGCTCCATGCCAAATTCCTCCCAGTGCCCACAGACCAACCATGCCTCAGTTATGTGCAGAGAGGTCTAGACCTTCCTAGACCTCCAAAGTCAGCCCAAAACAGTCATTTTGGCTTTATTCAAAGCTCTGTGGACCAACTGCTTTCCACCTGCCCAGTCTTGGCCACGCTCTCAGCAACGGGTGCCCTGAAAGGAACAGCATACCAAGTTTGTCCTGAAGTTGTACTCCCACCACCCAGCTGGGTGTGCGAAGAAGTTGAGCTTTACAGGTCCCATCTGCAGGCAGTGGGAAGCCGGGCTGCTCCACAGAGAAATTCCAGGCAAGAATCTAATCAACTAAAATCCCTCAATAATGCACAAGAATTAATGGAATCTGAAAGCTTGGGGTGACAGGGTCTGTGGGGTCTGGCAAGGAAAAAAAGGAGAGAATGCACTGATTTTGGTTACTAAAATCAACAACAAAATGACTCAGAATTCCCACAGTGAGCTGACCTGTAAGAAGGCACTATTTTGCCATAGTCTCACTTTTCTCTCCCAGTTCCAGAGTGCTCTTTAAATTCACTGATGGATTGGTGGGTTAGCCTCTAAATAGTACCTGTACTGCTGACCCAGCATCCTGTCCCAGGAATGGCATTATTCCCTAAACACCACTAGAAAACCAGATCTTCTGCTCCAGATGGTCTCTGTAATGGTCTGTAACAACCTGGATTTCTGCCTAAACAAAATCCTGCCCAACCCACCCCTGCACAAGCCATGGAAGCAGTCCTGTTCACTATGGCCAAAGGAAGAGGTACTCTACCATGGCCAGCCTTTGCTCTAGGCCTCCTCATCCCAGTTTCCATCTTGGCAGATTATTTACTTGTTCATTCACAACACGGTCAGTCAGATCAAGATGGTGCAGCAGTGGTTTCCCTGTCATTCTATTTATCAAGCTCAGATGATGTTCAGACAAAAAGAAAGGGCCCTCTACACGTAACAGACCACATCAGAATCATGGCCCTTAGTTAGTGGTGGGTACTATGCTAGAAGAATGGCTGTTGGAGCCCAGTAGTGCAGAGAGAAAAGGTTCCAGAAAAGGAACATTGTCCTTGATCATCTGGTCTAAGAGATGCCTTTTCAGAGCCTGGGATGGAGCCTGGAACAGTTCTTCCAACCTTTAGAATGCAGTGTTAAGACTTGTTTTAGTGTTATCATTCAGCATCTTCCTCACACTGGTTCAGCAGCAAAGCTAGAAGAGCAAAGCAGCTACTGAGGGTGGATTGCAGCCCCCCTGAGCGGTGTCCCCAAGTAGTTAAGATATAATTCACCAATACAACTGGAATTTGTTTTTAGCACAGGCACTGCAGACTGAGCAAGGAGGACAAGGAGGAACTAAAAGCAGACATGGAAAGTCCCAGGTTTGTTGGGTCAGATTCACTGTGAAAAGAAACACCATGGCGGCTCTACCTTCACACCGAACCCTCCCAGCAGCCAGGTCCCAGAGACACAAACCAGGCACCGCCTCTGAGCCAGCCGTCCTGGATTATCCACAGCCTTGGTAGCTACAGTCGCAGTTAGGGCTACGAGGAAGAGCCCCAGCACCAGCTCTGGGCTCCAACAGCGGGAGGATGGAGCCTCATGCCAGCCACTCATCCTGCCTCTCCTCTTCGTGCCACTCCTCTTTGCTAAACCTGAGTTTCCCTCCCCATTTCTGCTTGTTTTTGAAGAGCCAAAGGGAGGTGACCCTCTGGAAGCAATGGAAGAGGAGTGTTCCCATCTAGCTCAGCCTGCAGCCGAATGGCGTGCTGAGCACTGCAGACAAAAACTCTTGGGCTCAAACAGAAAATGACCCCCGCAACTTTCCACATACAAAAAAAATGTCAGATTCTGTCCAGTTTCACTGGAGCAAAATGTGGGAATCTTAAATACAGGGCACTCCCTACACTACAAGAGACTGGTCACACTAAGGACACATACCTGATCTTTGGAGGTACCAAGAAGGTCTTAAAGGACACCCAAAACCACAAAAACACTTTCAATAATTCACCAGTCACCTCAGACTGAGTAGCAAGCACTCTTGAAGAAATGGACATCAGATGCCAACAACCAAACAAAAGACAACCCTTTTCTAGTTAGAAAATAGCGAGGAGAAAACAAGGGAAGGCTTCAATCTCCTCACCAAGCCAAGAGAAATTCATCAGCTTGGACTGTCTTCTACAACTAGCCAGGAGAGCTGAGAACAGACTTCTGGCTGAAGTCTGACGAGCAACATTGTACCAGGAAATCTTGCTGTAGTCTGGAGCAAGAATACTGGGCAAAGATTTATGAATTTTCATGATATTACAGGACTACAGGACTCTCCCACACATGTTGTCATGCAAGTGAGTGCAGTGAACTGTGTGTCAGTGTTGTAGATATCCTGCATCACCCGCCTACAAGGACAAGCTGCAAAGAGGCACAAAAACACCTCTCTGAAATTGCCTCCAGCCAGTGAGGTGTTGAAAATATTATAAATTTCAAGGGCAGAACATTAGAAATACCCTCATCCCACCTGAGCTGGTTTATCTGCAGAAAACTGTAAGAAAAAGCAGGGATTTCAACACAGTCCAATTCCCACCAGTGCTTTGTGTCACTCTCAATTACAGTCCAGAATGAAATACCAAGAAATCATTCCTTGCAGCCGGCAGAATTAATGGGATCTTTGACTATAGAGAGCACCAGGCAGTGAACTTGTTCCCTTACCAGCCAAGAAGCACAGTGCAGCTTTCTTCAGAATAAAAGCTGCAATGTCAGAGGACAGTTCAAGGCTTATAAAAATGACCTGATGTCTCCCAGTATTTCAGTCCATAAGAAAGGCATATAATTACTGATCCTTTCCTTTCCTAAACAATTTATTTCTACCGTAAGCTGATGCAGCAAGAGACTTCATCTTCCCACTGGTATCTCACTAAATGACATGTCTGGCAAAACACTGAGCAGAAATCAATCAATAATGCAATTACGAAGAGCCGTCAAATGCTGGGCTGCCGCAAAGCTCTGATAACTGAGCACTAATCCCTTTCTCCTGCCTAGGATAGCCATCACATCACGTGTTCTTGTAACTAGGTGTCAACGTTTAATGAGGTCACGCTTGGCCAGTTTGTGAATGAGAAACACCTTCTAGCTTGCTGGCAGTGACTGCTGAAAGTAGGCAGAGATGTTTCAGTCGGACTTGGTCTGCTGAAGGTAGTTTGTCTTTGTGGAAAGAATAATATGACTAGATTTGAAATCTGATAAATTGGCAGAAAACTCATCCTTCCAGAAAAGTGAAGATTTGCTTGGGTAAACTCCTTATCATCGCTCTGGGGGGTCCAAACAAAGACCAAGACCTGTATGACAGAGCATGAGAATGTGCATCAGGAACAAAGTGGCACACAGCTGCCACGGCATCAGCTCAGCAGAATAATCTGCACAATATGTTAGGACCACCAGCAAGGATTTTTCCTTCTCTCACAAGTCCACAGCAGGACCACACAGCCTCCCAATCCCACAGCACACTCAGCACCCATGAGGTACCACGTTACTGCACTGGTGCACACGTACTACAGCTCCCTCCCCCGGGCAGACACGGGGCACTAATGCATGCCTCAGGACAAACCTGCCCCTTCTGGCAGATGCAAACAGTCAGAGAGGACAAGTTCGACAGCCTAGCACAAAGTGTTCAGTACGTGCTGCTAAAGGACACCGTCACAGGGGCACTGATTCCAGCAGCACCTCCCCAAGGGAGAGCCGGGGTGAAGATGGGTGGAAGCAATAGAAGGAGTGTAAGCAATGGCAATGGATTTGCATCTCTCTAATACAGAAAGGGTCTGCTAAGCAGACACTTGATCACAGTTACATATCTCACCCCAATTTAAGGAATGAAAACAGGAATTCTTATGCCTGAAAACTCAGTACACCACCAAGCTCAGCCTTCTTTCTGTAACAGAAATGCTTTATAAAGCATCTTTACATTCTACCTTGGCCTTCCTCTTACTCTGTCTGCTTAGAGCAAAAGATCCTCCCTGAAGGAGTCCCAGCAGGAAAGGCAGATGTTACCATGCTCAGAAAACTTAGAATTGTCCAATCCAAATAGAAACGCAAAAAATCCACCAAGGAAACTACTGTTTCTCCTAGCTCCTTAGCTCAGAACTTACGACCAGGAAAAGCAGGTACAGGAATGCTGCTGGCTGCTGGGATGCAACCCTGCCTTCACAAAACCAGTTGTGTTTGTGGATAACAGTGACAGCTGCCCATTGGGCAAATAAATTAGACCCAGATGATACTGCAGCCAGGTCTAGTACAGAGCCATACACAAAGACACCTCTCACATTCCAGTTTTCACTGTTTTGCCTCCTGAATTGTTTATCTCAGCTCAATTCCTGGATGTGGATAAAACAAACGACATGGACTTTCTCACAGACAGGGCTTCTTGCTGTTCCCTTGACAAATACCATACTCAGTGAGTATAAGCCTGAAATCCAGAGGAAAGGAAACAACTGCAAAGGGCAAGAAGGAAACAGATCATTTGCCAAGGGACAGCATGAAAACACATTTTTGCTTTGGGTCAGAGCCTTGAAATCTTCCCAGGCTTCCCTCTCCCTCCAAACCACCATTTTCACACCAGCAGCACTCCCACCACGGCAAACTCCAATGGGACTGTGGCAGGGGGTAGCATTATTTTCAAGAAGCTGCTTCACAAAGCTGTTATTTATTGTCTTACTACTTAAATCATGACCAGGTTAGCTCTTGACCAGACATAGCTGCCGTGGAGGAGCATGAAGACCTGGTCCACCTACTGGCAAAGCCCCAGAGGCAGTGAGGACAGATGAGCTGTGTGGTTTTCTCATTCACTTATCATCCCTACAGCTGTTACTAATTGCATTTCACTTTTAATAATTTTTCCCAAGGCAAGGAGCTGTGCAGACGTTCAGCTCATCCCGGGCAGAGCCGCCGTAGTGGCTGTGGGCATATTAACACACTCCTGTGGATTTGGTTCTGGTAGCTGGCTTCCCTGGTGTGTGGTAATGCCCAAGCTTGCATAAGCCAGGCTGAACGCCTGGTTGCTGCACTTGTAACTAAGCTCCCTCTCGTCCGTGTGCTTCCAGCACAGGATGAGGGGGACACTCACAGCCTGGCTCTCCTCTACTCCTCACCCACGTTTTAGCAATGCAGTACTTTCAGGACATCCACTGCTGCACTGGATCCACCAACCTGACTGACAGGGTCAGAAGCTGGTGGGGCAGAAGGACAGATACACACATGCACATGCAGATCATGACAGATGCTTCATTTCCTTATAAAAGCAGGAGAAAAGCAGAAGTCTTCCTGGCAATTCAGTAGACATGAAAAATGCATTCATAGCATTACTGGCATGGTTTTCAAGTTGCTGTTAAAATTCCAGTTACGTTATGCTACCTCCAACCTCAGAGTCTTCTGTGTTTTCGAGCAATATATTAAACTTTTAGCAGCTGCCTGCCAAGGGGAAATGAAGGTTTTGACATCTGACCTGTAAGGAAGGATGTGTGGCATTTGGAGCTACCCACATAGGGATTTTAGCTGGATGCTAAAACAAGATGTGTTTTTATCAGTTAACTATTCTGACACTGTTTTTGTATCATGAGAGTTCAAAGTGGAGACCCTGGTCAGATGAGTAAGACAACCCCAGCCCTTCAAGTTCAAGTTTGCTTGGAGCCACATTCTTTGCACAGCTCTATTTCCCTTTGGAAAGGTTACTTTGCACTGGCATGGACTGAAGAAACACATTTGTTTTAACAAATAAGTAAGATTCCAAAGCAGGACTCATTATCTAGCAGTGGGCTCTGAGACGCATCCCACTAAATCAGTACAAGTATCCCAACAACAAAATAATACTGCAAACACAACTGAACTGAACTGGCAAAGAGAAAAAAAAATATCTTAACTGGTCACCTTTGAACAGTGGCTCAAGAACCTTTTTTTCGGAGTGGACGAAGTTTTATTCCTAGGATCTTGTCTCCATTAGGAGAAAATATGTTCTTCAGCTATTCTCATAGCTTGGGCAAGACAATCTAGGGCATTTGCTGACATCATTGAGATCTGCTCTGCTCCACCTCTTAGCATAAGCTCCCACCTGGGAGCAGCCCTTGGCATCCTGCTGGGCACCCCGCTGCACCTTGCGCTAGCTCAGGTCATTGATCTGACACTTGTTTTCTAGGGCTGGCTTGCAGCAGGACTATCTCCTGAACCAGCCTGCTCTGACATAAGGTGAGAGCTGAACCCAGCAGAAGGAAGGGGAAAGGACATGGGAGCTGAGAGCTTGACAACACCACACAAGCTCCAGATTCCAGTTCATCATGGCTAAAACAGAAGGCAGGATCCCCACCCTCTGGCTGAGATTGGAGGGGTTGAAAGACCCCAGTGGTACCTAAAATGCCTCTCAAATCACACTGTCTACAAGACCCAAATGGCCACCTTAGGCCTGTTTGAACAGAAGGTGGCTGCAGGGACTGAGACATTTTCTGTCAGGACACAGACTAATGCAATGAAAAGACAGTCCTCACTCTGCTCTCTGTGTCCTGGAGGACCTTGGGCACATCATTTACTCCATCTGCAAAACAGCATGGCAATCGCTGAGAGAATAAATACACTCAAGACCAGCGCTCTGCGAGCTCTGCGCACACCAAGTAACAACCCTGTCCCCAGGTCAGACGGTTCCAGTCAGAAGTATGAGAATTTGTTACACCATGACCTGAAACAAACTGCAATGGAACGTGGTCCAGAGGCACCAAAACTACCTAAAAGTCCCTGATCCCTGGAGATGCTGAGTCTCCACCTCGCTCCCACCATTGGTGGGGGTTGATGCACTCGCCTCCCCGGGGAGGGCAGAAGGTCTCTGACTGATTTCCACAGACTGCTGCTATTTTGTTCCAACATTCCCAACATCTCCAAAATACCCCAAGCCTCTTGTGCAATGAGCAACATCCCCTGCTTCTCAGCTACATGGTGGTTTATGTTATTTTCCGCCTACAACCATTTCAGGATTGGCTTTACAGACCTGAGTGGAAGACTAAACAATGCTGGAGCCATAGCAGGAGAATTTGCAGAGTTTTATTCCTTGTTTCATTTGGGCAATCCTTCTGCCTCTCATCAGGGACAAAAAAACTTGCCAACCTCTTAATTTAGGAATAGCATGAGCTCTGCATTCCAGTCCTGAATCAGCCAAAGGAGCCTTTTCAAGCTGGAAAGGGGAAAAAGGGTAAATACCTTTAAGCACATTTAAAATGAAAAAAAAAAAAGCACCACAAAACCAACCACACCAAAAACCCCTCAACACCTGCTTTTTGCAGGCAAAAACTTGCTCTTGGGGCACTCTTGAAACTGGCTTAACATCAGCATTTGAAAGCAAATTCCAGCCCCTGCTCTTTTGGGTGCCAGAGTGTTTTCCCTGTCACTGCTTAAAACGAAAAGCAAACGCAGCTCCCTCATATATGTTTAGCAAGCACAGAGCAGATGGGATCAAAGATGAGAGTCTGAAGAGAAGAGTATCAAGTGAAGCTGGGAGATTCGGGTTTTGTTTTTGTTGTGGGTTTGGTTGTTTTGGTTTGGTTGGGATTTTTTTTCCTAATGGCTGCAACAACCTGTTAAGAGTTTTGTAATCTGAAGAGCGCAAACCCTTTTCTGGACGTCCAAGCTCCTCTGCCAAGACATGCTCAACTGTGAATATTCCAGCTGCATGTTTCACATCACGCTGGTTAAGGATGTGCCAGTATTTTTATTATTCACCCCCTATGGATATTACAGAGCACCACATACATTATAGGGTTCTTAAACTGTGCTATTTATGTCTATGTGTATTACACACAGAGATAAAATCAAATAAATCACACCCATTGTCAAGGAATAAAGATAATAAAATCAAGAAAAATACTGAGTTAAGTTAACGTAATTCTGAATTAAAGTCTGTAATAGAAAAAAACTAACTAAGAAAATCACCTCTCAGCCCATCACTGCAATGCCTTCCACCCACCGCAGCTTTTTGTAAAAGCATAAGCCTGGAAGTTAGCACCAAATTCCTTAAATCTAAATGCCCTTGGCTTCTTCTGGAGAGTCTAAAATTCATTCCTTTGACACTCATATTCTGTAGTCAAGGAGATTTCGCATCAACATTGTTCTCCAGAGTCCTGGCTCTCCACAGCCCTTCACAGCTGGGCAAAGGAGCAGGGACAGGAGAGGAGACAGGAGTGGGGACACCAGCAGTCGCAGCCTGGCCGTGTGATGCAGCAGCTTGAAACGTGCAAAGCTCTCCGTGCTGCTGTTTTTTCTTTACTCCTCTGTCTCCATCTCTCCTCCTTGAGCAGAGTAGCGTGCACAGGTACTCGGAGCAGCATGGACAGGTACCTGGCTGCATTCCCATCCTCCCGGAGAGGGAAGCCAAGAGGTACAGCCTGGATCAGAGCGCTTTTAAATAAAGCCTCAAGAGGGAAGAGAGGGAATTCAAAGTCTTGCTGCTGAACTAGTTATGCAAACAGGGTCAGAGCCCCAGTCATAGCCAGAGGAGCAAAACCAGCAAGGCAGCAGAAGTCAAGGAGGGGTGATTACAAAGGAGAAAGTGCTGGTTTCTATTTCCAGAGCTGATTTGTCAATTCTCAACATCCCACGGAAGAGGAAAGAGCTTGCAGTTGATCGCAGGGGAGAGGAGGCATTAATAAAACCCAGCACTGCTGTATCGGCAACCCGAAGAGCGCTCCCTCCCACGGCAATCACAGCAACAGGTCGGGAGCCTGTTGGCGTCCCTGTCCCCGGGGCTGTGCCCCCGGGAGACGCTCCTCTTGTCCCTGCACCCAGTGCCCGGAGCAGTGGGGCCTGAGGGGGCCAGGACCCCCATGGGAGCTCGCAGAGGTCACCTCATCTCCAAGGTGGACTCTGCTGGAAAGGTGGCCGTAAGGAACAGGTTCCTCACGCAGCAGGGCCCCCGCAGTCCCTCAGCCTCCCCTTTCCCACCAGGCAGCACATGGTCCTCCCACACCGCCTCGCCTCATATCTTTGGGGCATCCATCACCCTTCAGGGTGGCTTTACTCCTCCACCAAACACAAAGCTGAACGTTCACTTCTCTCTGCTCCCCAAAGGACCCTCCCCGCCCCTCAGCTGCATCTCCCCAAAGTTCACCCTTATCTGTTCCCATGGTGGGTTTTTCTCCCCTAAAAGACCCCAACCTCCAGCCTGCCCCTGGAGCAGTCCCTACATTCCCACCCCCTCCTCCACCCCCCCACACACCTCGTTACATTCCACGCCTGGGGTTCCTGTCCCATAGTAAAGAAACCTCTCTAACCCCCGAAGTAATTGCACCCCCAAATATCCCATTTTGCCCACCTGAGGGATGCGCTCATGCTTTGTCCCCCCTCCGGCGCCCCTCTCATTCCTTCCCTCTTTGTGCTTCCCTGGACTTACTCTCGCTCGTCTCCCGCAGGGATCCCCCTTGTCTGCCCTCCCGCGGGGTCGCTATGCCCCGAGAGGACCCCCTTCAGGTCACCCTTTAGGATTCCTTTGTCCCCTGG
>VZTF01004036.1:817916-852742 GCA_013397755.1 Cnemophilus loriae
GCCTCGCCTCGCCTCGCCTCGCCGCGGAGTCAGGCTGAGCGGAGCTGGAGTGGAGCTGAGCGGGGCCGGGCGCGCCGCGCCTCCGCTGGGTCCTAGAGCCGCCCCCACGCCCGCCCCCGTTGCCTCGCGGGGGTCGGGGCCGTCCCTCGCGGTGGGGAGCGGGGGTAACACCCGGAGTGGGCTGGGGGCAGCCGCACACAACATTGGGGATGACCCAAAGAGGAGTGGGGCAGTCTGACCAACACAGGGCCAGGGCCGACTGCAGCGGGAGACAAGGTCTCCCTCCGGGGATGGGGTCTGCCCCGCTGAATGCGGCGGGGCCAAACACTGAGGGAATCAAGACCTGCGGCACAGAGACACCTGGAAGAGGGAAGGATGGAGATCCCACTCCACCAGAGGGCTGGGATCTTGCCTCATAGCAACACCCAGTGCTGGGAGAGGGGGAACTGGGTGATCTCCACACCTCCAGAAACCAGGGGAGCTGGGGCGGTAAGCAAGAGCCCACTGTCACCCCGCTGCTCCAGAAGTGCCAGGCATGGCACAGGCAGCCACATTTCAGTCCAGGTGCCACCACGGGGATGGGGGTCAAAACCTGGACTCGGAGACAGTCCCAACATCCAGTTGCTCAACAGATGTTGAGCCTGGGAGCCACCCTCCCTCCATGGGAACAGGACCTTGCAGTTGGGTGAGACCTCTTGGAGACGCAGGGCTCCATGCCCATAGGGATGCCTCATGTCTCCAGCCTGGCTGCCCATAGGGCATTTCACCCCCTGATCAAAGCCATCTGTAGCTGACTCAGCACCTCCCTTTTGGCACTGCCTCACGAGGGGGACCAAAAGTGAGGTACAGCCAGAGGCACAGAGACAGAGGTCTCTGAGCTTTGGGGTTTTGGTGTGAAATGCCCATTTCAAACCCTATCGCACTCCTTTTCCTGCTGCCCGACTGCCACAGGCTACACAGAGGATTTTAAGTACAAGGGGTATTACATAGAGGTGGCTTTTTTTTTTCCCCCGTAATAAAAAATATAGTAACAACAAAGCCAAGACAATGCAACTGAGCTAATGAAGCTGAAAAACTCAGTTAATATCTTTGTGGGGTGTATGGTTAAAGTCAGGCACTGAGGCAGCCTGAGTTCCCTCAGCCCCGGGAAAAATGTCAGCTTTGGAGCATTTAAAATTTGCTGGTGTAATTTTTTGTTGTTCTGGTTTTAGTTTTTTTCAAATTAAGAAAAATGCAAAATGCTGCTGTTGACGACTCGCGCGACACAACTTTTGGCACAGGATTACTCGCAGCTCTGAAGTTATACAACATGTTTGTTTGTGAGATTGATGACTGCAGGGTCAGTTGATGGACTGCAGCGTTCAGCATGCTCTGTGAAATCTGTGATACGTCCCGGAACTGGGTATGTAGTCCCATCCCAGTCCTTGGGTCTTCCCAAACAATAACTCAGGTTTTACAAGAGTTTAATCAAGCATGGTCCTTTTCTTTGTCTGCCCATCATGCTGCAGATACTTTGCCATAGAGGAGCTACCCACTTGCTTTAATTTTTAAAACACACCATTGCTTGTTTGCACCTCACTTAAGCTGGACACTGATTTTAACCAGTCCCATTTCATTTTGGAAAGTATCCAGTTGGTTTGGGGTCCCTGTGGCAGCAGCATTCATTCCTCTGAGTGTAGGGGACTCTGAAATTCCAAGCCAACAAACATGTTCCCCTGAAACTACAAGCAAATAATGGAGAGATTTTTATTCTACTTCATGTTACAAAATCTCTTTTTATATTACAGAATCCAAATTTTAGCCTGGGTGACTTGAGAAAGTCTTTTCAAGAAGACAAAAAGAAAAAAAATACATTAAAAAAGCCCAGCACAGAATTTGCAATTGTTACTCCCACAAATCTCGAAGTGGGAAAATGGGATGCACAGCCCTGCATACCAGCAGCCCTTCAAAAGCCTCCCTTTTAAACAGATTTCCCAGCAGATGTTCAATAGAAAATGGAGCAAATTATTTTCACTGCACACTTACAATTTCTTGGGGATAGCGGGAAGGAGGCTCTCAGTACCTTTTTTATGATCTGCTGTTGGCTTCACTAATGACTCACATTTGGTTCCAATGAGATATTTTCATATGACTAATGAATCTATATTTGGAGGCGTAAGAGGGTTTGGCTAATTATCTGTTGCAGTCAGTTAAATATTCCAAGTATTCAAAGTAGGTTTTCTTCCAGTGGCAAATGTTATGCCCTCACGGTCTGTCTTCTGGTGCTTTAAAAGAGCCCAGAACTTTGACTCGCACCAAGCTGACATCTGGGTTTCTGCATGTCTAAGCACAAGAGATGGCCTGAACTTAATTATACAGCAAACCAATCCTGTGTTTTTTAGGTGGCCAATAGGTCATTCCCCAAGGGACGATTTAAACCCGATTTTTCAACACGCACTTGATGCTTGGAGCGGCCCGTTTGGCTGGGGGCATTTACTGGGGTGCCATTAATAACTCCTGGCAGGGGCAAATTCCTTCTAAGCACCGTTGTGTAGGCTGCTTGTGCACAAATCATTTTTCCACAGGGAGGGCTCGAAATCTGATGAGAGAAAGGAAGGTAGAGAGGAGGGGGAGGGAAGGGGCTCCGCTGGCTCAGCTGCCTGAATTGCAGGAGGACATTAAACATAATGATCCTGTAGGGAAAGAAACCTTACGCAGCTCAGATGTGGGAACGAGCCAGGATTTCCTGTTCATATGCCTCTTTAGTAGGTGCTCGGGCTGTTCTTCTTTTATCGCCGTCATTTTCTTTGTCTGCCACTGAAGCAATAACACCGGTGCAGATACAATGGATCAGATGTTCCCCCTGCCCCTGCTGCTGCAGCCCTGGGCTGGGAGACCTCTCCGTGCTGCTCTCCAACTCCAGCAGAACAATAAAGAAGATTTTACAGCTGTTGTGGGGATGGGGGGAGGTGGGGAGGCAGAAGGAAACAGCTTGAGTGCCCGTGGCCAGCTATAATTTCTCCAGTGGGTCTTTGCTGACAGTTTTAGGATTAACAAGTGAGCTCTGTTCCCAGGCATTTACCCCTCTGGATAAGCTGGCCTGTTTGTTCTCAAGGGTTTATTTTACCCTACAAAATATGGCATTGCCAAACAGATGTAGGCTTGTTCCTAGAAAGGCAAGTTATAGCTGAAGCTGCATCTCACACAGGCTTTAGCCCTTGGAATTGTTTGGAAATGCTACAGTATTCCTCCGACCCTTTTCAGGGCAGTTTTTTCCCACAGACGTGCTGGTTGATTCTTTTATGGCTCTGTCCTTTGTCAAGGATGAATTAGGAAAAATAAACTCACAAACAAAAAGTGGAGGCCCAGCACGGAGATCCTCTTGCTCCCAATGATTAAGAAGTATTTTACAGCTCCGAGTGTGTGGGGGGAGAAAACAAAGTGCCCTTCTGCCTTTTTCTTTCCCTCATTTTTTCTTCAGGGGTAATGGGGGGCAGGGGAGGGGGGGAAGAAAAAAAAAAGTCAAGAAGATTAAAACAGTGTTTTAATTATTTTTAGAGTCCTCCTTTACTGAAAAGACTAGACTGACACAAAGTGCTTTATGGTGAGTGCTGGAGAAAGTCTCCTGAGTCCCAGAGCTGGCATGGTGAGGGCCAGGTGATGACAAAGGGGAGGCTGTGAGGAGGAAGGTTAGGATTGATGTATTTGGTCGCCAGCATTTTGCTTTCTCCCTGGAGATTCAGCGGAGTTCGGCCATGAGTAAAAGGTACTGGGAGGTGGGAATTGCCTCTGGCTCATAGCGAAGCACATCAGAGTGGGATAACAGGGGGTCTTCCCTCCCTCATCTCCATCCCTTCCCAGGAGGTGCCAGGGGAACATGACCGAGGCCAGGGTGAGTCGGTAGCAGGGGCAGAAGGAGCTCTGCCCTGTCCTCTGCTCCTGCAGGAGGGACCCTTGCTCTCCCTCAAAAGGAACACTAAGCCTTAAAATCCAGGCTATTGGATGCCAGGGAATTGGCTCTCTGTCCCTCCTTACACACTCCCCAGGACTTTAGGTCCCAATGCTCCAGCCCCATGCTGCCTTGCTGCATGAAACCTAACCTGCCTTCAGCCACCCCAGTTCACTGAATTGGGGTGGTGGGAGTGAGCTGAGCAGAGCCTTGCAGGGAGGAGGGAGGCACTGGTGAGACCCACTTGTTCCATCCTGCCCACAGCTGCTCCCCAAGGCAATCACACTGTAAGCAGCAAGCTTTCGAGGAAATAAATGAATGGCCCAGAAATGAGTTCCTTGTCTGGGTTAGGCACCCAGAGGTTCGCTGCATACCTTACCTGCACTGCCAGAGTTACACCTGTGGTTACACATCAGCTTCTTGTACTTCCACCCCCCCAAAACTCATCAGCATGTTTCACACTTCCATCAGCACTTGTTCTCTGGAGCCTGGCTGGCTCCCGTGCAAGGGGCTCAGGTACCCCACAAGCTCCTGCAGCTCTGATCCACACCCTTAGCTCTGCTGCTCCACAGGTCACACTCAGAGGTAGGTCTGGACCTGCCTGATGCCCCAGGCACCCCTCTCTATCCTCATATTGTTTTCACCAGGTGCATCAGCACAGCCAGGGTTCAGATGTCAACAGAAGGGTCAATTATAGGCCACTTTATTTACATTCACCCTATCTGAAATGTTTTTAGAGCAGCCCTAAATGCATTATCTTTGAGCCTGATCCAGTAATTATGAATGCTTTGGAATGGGCCAGGCTAGTTTGTTTAGGTTTCTCCAGCACTGATTAGAGATTAGCAGAGCTAAAACCACCCATTAGCTGGACGGCATAAAGCAGTGGTGATTCTCATGCTAAGGGGCCAGGTGCTCCGTACTTACCCATCTCCCAGGCTCCACTGCTCTCCAGCAGGGGTGCAGGGGACAGAGGCAGGGTGTCACAAGTTTGTCTGGTCTGCAGTTGCCATACATAGCAGAGGCTTGTGCATTTGGACACCCCAGTAGTCACTCCTCACTCATCCCTAAGCTTCCCTCAAAGATGCCTTCATTAGTCTCAGGTGTACAAAACAGTTCGAAACCAAACAGCTGACCAGGAGGAGGTAAGGAAAAAGGTTCAATATTGACCTAGGCAGATCAGGCACAGTGACTTGGCTTATAAGGATGATAAAACAAAAGCAGAGAGGACTTATGCGGAGACTGTCCTTGCTTTCTGCAGTTACCGGGGCTAATTGCTCTTGGAGGAGGACCTGGCAAGGAGATGTAGCTGAGGGAGGAGAAGGAAGAGCCAAGATAGCAGTGCATCTTTGCAGAGCTATTCCTACTTTAAACAAATCTCTGTTTGAAGAGGGCCTTGGGTGGCTAAAGGACCTGGTCCTGTCCACGGCTTCCTTATTACAGTTTCCCAGTGGTAGTTCTCATGATATCAGCAGAAGGTGACTTGTTTGAAAACATCTAAAATTCTCAGTGGCTTTACAGACATCACAAAATTCCAGCCATAACTTAGAGGGAATGAGGGAATGAGGACTAGTACTGTTCAGATTTGGTGACTAACAGTGCTTGTTTCTTACCTGAGGACCTGTTCTTTTGGCCTCAGAGACCTTCCCCTCTCCAGACCACTCAACCATGATTTCCCTTCAGTAGTAGGAGTGCAACCGAAAACTCACATGCCTGGACCTAAGAGCCACCACATTCCATACACCTACCAAGTCTCCCAATATGATCCTTGGTTTCCATGGGGATTTAGATCCCAAGACAAACGTTAGATTAAAAATCTCTTTGTTTCAGTCAGTCCAGATGCTAAAGGGTCTAGCTTCTTGGAGAGGGCTGGGACAGCCTCTCAGCCCCTCGAATAGCAAATGTACAGGATTCCCCTGACAGAAATGAGAACCCAAAAATCCTTTTGACATTTACATTGACAGGCTTCCCTTGGTGTCTGGTGCCCCTTGAGCAGGGCAGCGGGATGAAAGCATTTCAAAGCACACATAGATGCTTAAGAATTTTGTTAGCAGCATCAGCCAACATTTCCACTTGCTTTGTATTTGCTGTTGGAAAAGTAATAACAGCTTTGGGGAACCTACTCAGGAGAGAAAACAGCTCTTTTCTAGGCACCATGCTGGGATACTGCTTTGAGTAACAACATTGCATGCAGGAATGGAGTGGAAAGGAGCTGCAGCCCCAGGGAGAGCAGGGATTGCTTACACGAGTCCACAGAAAGTGCTTGGATGGAACAGGATGAAGGAAAGGAAAGTGTAGTGCAACTACGTATTAAGAAAGGACTCCAGCTGCTGGTCTCTAGCTGCCTATGTCAAAGCCTCCTCGGGGAAGTAACTTTATTCGTCTCATGGGACAAATAAAACAAGTACTAGAAGAAACACAGGGAACAGTCGTGTTTTGGCTGGGGCAAGACAGGCCATTCAGATCTTGACTCAGAGCACAGAGCTCTCCTAGGGCAAGAGAAGTGTTTGGAGGTACACTGACATTTATGTCTAGCACAAAGGAAACCCCAGCACCCACAGTCTCCTGGCTGTTGAGGAACAGGAGCTACTCCAGGACTAGGGAGCACACAGGACTGCAGTGCCTTTAACCCCCTACCAACTTCTTGAACAAGAATTTCTCCAGTCCTGTTTCTCTGACCCTGGGTCTGCACCTCTCCTGGTCTGACTCATTTCTGTATATGTGGCCAAGGCAGAGGGAGATGGAGCCAAGAGCCAAGAGGAAGGGGTGACAGAGCATCTTGCAGAAACAGGTCCTCATCCTACAGCTCCCCAGGCCCCAGATAAGCTCTATCCCATCTCTGACCCTGCTCAGTAGAAAAGGCAGAGACCACTTGTAGGGAACCTTGGGGCAACACCACCTCTGCCCTTCTGCCTCCAGACAGAACCCCTTGCCCTCTTCAGCAACAGCACAGGAGAAAGACTGAGGAACCAGCCCTGTATAAAAGTGTCCTTTCCTGCTCTCGGGTTCAGAGGAACATCCCTGACGAGCATCACGGCCGCTCAACCGATAGCAGTTCTAAACCCAGGGGCCAGCAGAAAAGCATGGGGCCCCAACTCACAGTATTTAATCATATGCTGTAAAGCACACTACCTGTCAGGACAGCTGTGGGAGGGGATGATCTGGATGATCTCACCCCAAGGTAGCACAATGAGCCCTCCTGCACTGGTGCAGCCCTGCTGAGACAGCCAGGCAGCCTGAGACACTCCTACAGCAGTGAGTCTTTCCATTTCTTCAGTATGTTTATATGTACCAGCCTGTGAACACAAGCACTGACATGCAGCCCACAAGCAAGACCCCTTGTGCAACATTCTCTCCAAGCATCACTGCTGGTTTCTGGCTTGCTTCTCTGGACCCTCGCTGTGACAGAGGAGGAGCTGGACTAACAAACTCTTCACTTCCTTGCTGATGTGGACACTCTGCCAAAGAAAAGGCATGACTAAAGTAAGAAGGTTGGGCCACCACTGCTCAAGACTGTATATTCCTTCCACCCCAAGAAAAGGTCCCCTGGTAACTCCACAAACCAATACCTCCTGGAGTCCCTCACCTAAAGCAAACAGATGCTGTGCAAAGCAGAGGGTTCAGCTAGAGGCTTACAGAGTTCCTCTTCAGAGATGGAAAAGGTTGCTCAGGGTCTGTTCTGCTCCAGTTTTGAGTATCTCCAGCCCCACTCTGGGCTAAACCACTCTCTGTGTGAAATTATTTTCTTTTTATTGAGACAGAACTTCCGTCACAGCAGCTTGCCCCTGTTGTTTCTTGTCCGTTTGTGGTGCCTCTCTGAGAAGAGACCTGCTCCATCCTCTCTGAACCCTTCATTTGGAGAGTCAAATGCAGCAATTGGCTCTTGCCCTCTCTTTTCCAGGTTGAACAAACACAGCCCACAGCCTCTCTTCATCACTTGCCATCACATGCTAGTAATTAACCAGACCTTTTATTAAAGATTCTTGTATCTCACTCAGCAGCAGAGCATGATTTTAGGTTTATAGCTCTGTGTCTATTTCCAAGAATATTTTACTGGCCTGATGTACAAAGATGCTTAAACCTTAAAATGAAGTCATCTCTGCTGCAGAGCACAGCTTGCTAATTAACCCTTCACAAAATCATTACAGCTAAAATCTCAAAGCATGAGCACCAGCGTAGCTCAATGGAAGGGCAGGGGGCTTTTAGGAAGAAAGCAGGAGGGATCCAGATCACGGGTTTGCCCAGACATCAGAGCTGCATGAGCCAAGCTCTATCATGTTGCTTTGAAAGCAAGCAGACATTAAAGCTGAGGACGCTCCCACTCAAATAAACTAAATTTGGATTTTAAGCACAGCCCCACTCTGCAAAGCAGCTCTATAAAAATGTCATTGTGGGACATCCTGTTTATTGTCTCTCACAGATTCCAGATAAAACCCACCCCACCAGAGAAAGCTGTTTTCTAATGAGCCTTCTGCAAGCACAGGTTCTCCTCCCTCACCCGCAAGCTCTAAAACAGAGGGTCCAAATCTACCTCCCCCCAAACCCTATGCAATACCCTGGCTTTTGGGATATCCACCCAACCAGAACCTGATCCATTTTCTGGATCCATGCTGGATCCATCCTTCCACAGCATCCAGCTCTCCCTCTTGTCACTCTGTCCCAGTGGGCACTGCTGGTGTGGCTGCAGGGAGAACAGGGAGCAGTCAGGAGCAAACACATCCTTATCTAAGGCCATAAACTCACTCTTTTACCTACCAGAACTGCTGTGAGCTGGAGTAAAGCCTACTTACCCTCGTTACTGGGATTTTCCAGAAGAACCTAACAGAACCAGGAGCCTGTGCGCTACCAGCATTCAAAGGGAAATGAGTATGTGATTTTTACCTCTCCCAGCAAGTGCAGCCCAGTGCTGACCTTTTACAGGAAGCAAATGCACAGCAACTGGTGTTGGTTTCCCGCAGTGTCTTTTGAGAGTTGAACCACATTTTTATTCCTTTTGATGATGCACACACACTAACTTGTGCTGAGAACAAAGAGAGAGCATCCCAAAATAAAGGACAGGAATATCTGCTTCTCTTCAAACTTGCTTTGTTTATTTTTTAATCTGCTGATTAAATCTTAAATCTTATCCGCAGCCAGGTGTAAGGGTGAACAGTGCACATTCCCAGAAAGAAGGGGACTTGATTAGAAAGATTCTGTCCTGCAGCACATGGGACTGTGAAGCTGCCAGCTGGAACAGTAACAGGTAACAACGTGAATGTGTGGATGTACTATAGCTGTGGAGGAGCAGCAGGAACCATTCGAGTAATGTTTGTGCACACACTGGACAGAACTGCTCCTTGCTTTTAGCAGGCTGGGGAAACAGCAGCTTCTCCAGAGAATCAGCTTTTAAGACCCCGGGGCCTGTGATCAAGAACAGACCCAAAAAAGAGGAAGATGTCTTCCGAAACTGCAGGAAATAAACACAGGAAACAAAAAACTTTAAAAAAAATTACTTCCTGTATCTAGTCAGACTGAAAAATAGCTAAAAGTTTTGAACAGAAGATCATGCCAGTAACCAATTAGGACGCCAATGTAGAAAAAAATAAAATATGGTGTTACTGGCCAGGAGAAATTGAAAGATGCAAGCAGGTGAAGAGGGGAAAAAAGGGGTTGGATAGTGTGATCTTGTCTGCTGAGAGCCCAGAACAATCCTGAAGGATCTTCCCTGAGCAGTGAGCATTGCAGGGGGGATTGCAGGGACAGGATCGCTGTCTTAGCTCGCTTGCCCTCTGCCGGATGCCAGGAGCTCCTGGGTAGAGTCAGCTCTTTACAGTCCAGTGCTGCGTTTCTGCAGGGCTGCATGCACTGGGAATGCAAGGGGAGTGGGCAGGAAAAAGCTGAACACTGAGCTAGAAACTGCATTGGATACAGAAAGTGATGGAGGGAGAGTTAAAAAAAGAACAAAAAAACCCCCAAAAAACAAAAAAAACAAAAAAACCCCCAAAAAACCCCACAAAAAAACCACCAAAAAAAAACAGAAAAAAAAGAAACATAACAGAAGGACATAACTCTTGCCACTTGTGTTCCTTTGAATTGCCCAGTGTCTCAATGAAACAAGATTTTTCTAGCTCAGGTTCTCAAGATTTGTGCATCTGTCTCCCTGAAGGACATTACCACTGCTTTCTAGTGCTGCATTAATGTGCCTAGAAGAGGTTGTCAGGAGGATACTGCCATCCTTCTGTCCAAGCAGAACCACGCTGCCCCATGGAGAGGAGATGGGGGCACAGTTGGTGTTATAAAAAGATGTCCAGCTTTCAAACTCCTCCAGCCACTGAGCCAATATGGAAACAACCCCAGCCCGATGGCTTTTGTGGGCCAGCCTGACCCAGCAGAGCATAAACACAAAAGATCTCCTAGGAAATAGCTTTTGCATCTCTTAATTTCATGGGACAGGTTAGGGCAGGTAGCTGCATGGAAGCCAGCCAGGATTCCTGTATACCCACACCACCAGCGGCCTGCACATGAGCTCCCACGAGGTTTCAGTCATGGTCTGTGGGAAAAAGTCAGTCTCTCTACACAAACTATTTAGATCAAAAAAATCAACGGCAGTGACAAGCACCAGGAGCAGTTTGATAGCAAGCACAGCATGATCCACATGCCACTGAGATATTGCGTGCATCCTCCCAGGCAGATAGAGTCTTTCTTAGGACACCTTGAAGATCCCCCACTGCTGGGAATTCACTGGAAAACCCAGTCTGGTGTGGCAGAGACAGGACTCAACCATGCAGCTTCCTATACTCAACACTGCTGCTTGTAAAGTCACCACGTTGCCCTCTATGCCTGCTTTTCTCCCACTAATGCAAGTAGATGCTTCCCCTCCAGCAGGACAGTAACCTCTCACATGAAGACAAGGGGTGTCACTTCATGCATGTTGACATTTTGCCAATAAACACAGTCATTACTCAAAGAATGGGCAAAAGCACAGTGAACAGTATGAAGTGTTTGGTAAACCAGTTCACCACATTGGTCTGAACTGGGAAGAACTGTGAGAGATCAGCCTGCCAAATCCTCTGCTGGAGTCCTTCCAAACTACCGGAGCCAGCCAGGAGAGCGCTGCTTGGCTGGGAAGCTGATGGGATGGCGTGTTTGCAGGCAGCTGGACTGCCCCGTGTCTAGACTGACTTGGGGGCAGTGGGGGGCTGTGCTCCGTGACTCACCCACACACCTGGCAGCATGGCAGTGGCCTCCACTCTGCCCGGCAGCTGGGTGGAGGAAGTTGTGTGTGTGATCCCGAGGACAGTCGCTCTGGAGCTGGGCCTGGGTGCTGCGGTGCTCTGGCTGGGGACCGGGCAGTCTGGCTGCAACTCCATGTCTGGAGCAGACAAACCTGTTCTGTCACTGCTTCAGTCCATGTCCTGTTCTGTGCCTAACTCATGGGATCACAGGGGACATGACTCTTCGACCTGAGCTTGTCCCCAGAATGGGACTCTTCTGCTAGCCACATTACTCACACATCCACACATGTCCCACATAAGGTCTGGAGCTCGGCAGCCAAGATCCCAGCTCACATGCTCTGTGTTATCAGAGATACTGCTCCAAGACACCCAGAGCCCTTTGGCAGGTCTCTTGAACATGAGCAGGTCAGAGCTTTGGGTATCTGCTTTCAAACCCACTCTGGAACTGGCAGGATGGATGTCACAGTGAGCTTCTGGCTGCCACAGCCGAGTGTGAGCCCAGGAATACTCACAGGGCTGTACTTCACACTGGGACAATAAAGCCACCATCCCCTGGGATGACAGTAAACTGTCCCCAGAAGAGAACAGTTGTGCTAGTGTAACTGCCCTGGGGACTCCAGTAAGCTTAGCTAAAGCCACTCGCATGTCACATCACCTCCCACCCCTGACCCGCATAGCTCTGTGGGTGCGAGTCTGTACCAGTGCTCTGGCCAGAAACATTAGACATAACAAATGTATTTTTAAAGCAAGGGGGAGGAACATTTTTCAGGCCTAGGGGGTAGAGGACGTTGGCCTGAACTGCAGGAGAAAGTTCAAGGTCAAATCCTCCTCCACGCAAACCAGCTCCTCCAGCAATGCTTTGCAGCACTTCCAAGTATCAGCACCTATTCTAATATCATCCATACACAAGCACGTCTCTGCGTTAGACACACTCTTATTTCAAAATGTCGGGCTGTAAATCCATCCTGCTCCTAGCTGGTAAAGTCCTCCAGGTAAGGGCAATGTCCAGATAATACCTGAAAACCATGTGACAGAAAGCCAGGTGATGCTGCCCTTCTCACACCAAGATGCAGGTGCATCGGTCCATGCTTCTCATTCAGGATCTAAATGGAAGGCTTGGGCTTCATAGTTCCTGTTCTCACCTCCCTTCCAAGGCTGGGACAGACAGGTGGACAAGCAGCTCATAACCGAAAGACCCTGGACCATTCTCAAGGGACACCTGTCCAAAACCCCTTTCCCAACAGAGATTGCCCAAAGCCTTAATATATGTAGTAATTGTCCCAGCCAACCAAAGGGCTACTTTGTGGATTGACCTTCAGTCAGATGACAAAGGCAAGAGCTGGAACCAGACTGAAGTCCTGTCTTGGACCTCACTGCCAACAGATGAAGTTTTATGAGCTGGTTTTCTTGTTTTGTTTTGGGTTTTTTTAAGTATTTCACTCTTCTCACTGGAAGAGGCAAGTGATTGACCATAGGGAAGGAAGTGATGAAGGCCACCCCACTCACAATGTTTGTTGATCTCACTCATCTCTCCCAGCCTCTGCCACAGCAGAAACTGCACAGGTTAGATCTGCAAAACAAAGTTATCTCTTCAAATACGTTTAGGTCAGAAATTTGGTGAGCAGTATTTCCTGCAATGAAACCTCCTCTTGTAGTTATGCTTCCTCCCCTGAAGAAATGTCCTTGTTTACTGCAGATTAATCTCTGTCCCATGGGCATGGTATTCCTTCATTTTTATTGTAGCAAATTATTTTCAGGAAAAATACTGTATAAGGAAATTAACTGTGCTACAGATGCTAAAAATGCATCTTGTATGGCTCAAAGCAATCAGCATGGTCATTTTGCCACTCTACCCATTTTCAGTTCCTTGCCACCCTTAAAAATGATTGAAGAAGGTGTCTAATAGAGGTGGAGCAATTTTGCCTTGTCTTTAATTCAACCTGTTCTTTAATTCAGTTAAGTCCTCAACAGAATATTTTTTCAGTACTCGTGACTTCAAAGTGCTCTTGTTAAGTGCATTCTTTATAGTGTTCCTCACCAAACAGGTGTCCCATGGACTTCACAAAGAGTTTGGGGAGCACGTGGCAGCCCCTCTGCGGGGTTCAGCAGAAGCCCACAGCTGGAGGGGCAGCTCTGGCCATCTCACAGGAAAAAGCCATCAGCACAGCAGCATGCCAAAGACTCATGCTTCAGTTCCAAGCAAGAAAATCCCGTAACAGAAACTGTGCCACAAACATCTGTGCTCTCGCCTTGGCCAGGTGAAATGGGCTTCTAATTGGCCTCTCCCTGAAAATGGTCCAGGGGCAGCAGTCCTGAGGATTGTGCAGCACAGATGGAGCAGTGGTTGCATTCCCCAGAGTGCTCCCATCCAGGCAGTCCTGCTCCTGTGCGTTCACCAGCTGGACTTGCAATGGGCCACCTCCAGGCCTCCCGTATCAGCCAGGGTCACCCTATCTCCACTGAGGTCTGTCAGCCCAGGGCTGTGTTTGGAGGAGATCTGATGGGCTGAGCCACTCGTCCTCCAGGCTGCCCACAGAGACCCACCTGGGGCTGGCTGGAGCACAGGGAACAGATCCTTCCCATGATGGCTCACCTTGTATTGCAGACTCAGATCTCCTTTTGCTGGAGCCTGGTGATTAGAGAACTGCTCCCAGTGCCAGCTTCTCTTCTGTTTCCTGGCTATGTGCTGGGACACGCTGGCTTCATGTTCAGATTTTTCAAATATTTTGCATTGTGGTTTTCCATGCAGTGCTCAAGATATTTTGCAAAAGGCACCTTATAAATTGACTCAATAAATACATATAAAACACCATGTTTAATCCTTCCTTTCACATTCTTCTCTTCATTATTAAAATGTCCCAAACCTACTGACTCCATCCCCACCCTGTGTTTAGGCCAGTCCAGTCCAACTTAAAATACTTTTGGCTTCTACAGGAAGACTGGAAAATGACTATTTTGTTTCAAGAAAGCTTGTTTTGGACTAAAATCAGGCCTTGCTAATGGTCGAAGCAAAGAATGGCTGTAGGGACTCACACATCAGGTGCACAAAATATTCACAGCATTGGTGGTGTTTTCATGCCAAGGGACGTGCCAGTGCCATACAGCAAAGCCTCCACTCAGCAGCCCTTCCTCAGTGGGGCACTCTGAATGGGAAACCACACATACAAAAGAAGAAAAAATTCTAAAGGACGGAGAGGCTAAAGGACACACAGACATAGGGTGAGCAGTGTGGGTACAGCCTTGGGGATGGTCAGGGCCTGCCCACACCAGTGGTGGGACTGTCTCCTTTGGAAGGGTCAAAAAGGTGCCTGACTGCAGTGCATGAGTCCTAAAAAGTGGGTTCAGCCTCTCCAAAAAGCAGGTCAGATGGGCACTGGTTTGGAATTGACTTCAGAGGCAGATCCATCAAACCTGCTTTTGTTTCCTCATTTCTGTGGTGTTTGCACTATATCCAGCACCAGGGATGTTCAGCCATCCAACTTTCTGCTTTCATCATCCTCCAGGTCCCATCTCCTTGCAAACCAGCTCTGCTGCACACCAAGAGACCATTTCCAGGCTCTCCATGCATTAAAGAAGGAATGGGCCAAGGCAACAAGGAGAAGTGAAGGTCAGATTGTGATGATGGCAGTTTAGCCTGCACTGACCTGTGCTCTGCACCTCAGAGGTTTCTGTCAGCAGCTGACAGATGGAGAGCTAAGTACCAGAAGAGCATTTTGTATATCATGGGTAGTACCTGAGCGTTCAGGATTTCCCCTGTCACCAGGGGACAGAATCTCATCTGAAAATATGCAAACTAAGCTTTGCTATCTACAGCACAGCCACCGGGCACAGTGAGAGACTCACACCAGCCATGGGGGCAGGAGGGCACCCTCACCTGACAGGGCACTGGATGACAAGTCGCAGAGGATGATATCCGTGCTCTTTAAAAAGCACAAAACGGCAAATAGGGTCTCGTCGGACAAGAGGTCAGAGCAGCTGAGAGACCACACTAGCCCAGATTTTGTCCTGGAGCCCTAACCCTGTGGTTTAACTTTCTTAAGAGATTTCTCTAAGGATCACAATGTTCTGGACAAAAGACCTTGGGGACCTCTTGGGTAAATGTGGGCATTTCTTGTATTCATTACCAGCCTCTGGCTGCATTAATACCTTAGCTATTTCATCACAGGCCTCTCATGCCTGTTAATATGTCTTTTGGACTCATTTCAGTCTACAAGCCTTCCAGTTCCACAGCTCTGCTGTACAGCCTTGTCCTTTTTCAGAAGAAGCTGAGCACTGTGGTCTGGAGGTTAAGGCCCTGGAGACTTGTGCGTGGGACAGCTGGCCCCCATGCCTGGCTTGCTGCAGCCTGGGCATCCCTTTTACCCTTTCCATCCCTCTGAGTCCAGTGGAGGAATTGTGGTGGAAGCAGGGGGCCTCGGCCTGTGGTGTTTGCAGGAGTGGGAATTACCTGTGCATGAGTGGGTCCATCTGTATCCAACGTTCTCACTTCTCCACGGATAACCCCAAAACTTCATGGTAGCACTGAGGCCAGGCAGAACGCTGGCTCGGCCAGCCACATCCAACATTTGTAGAGCTTTAGTGCAAGACCTGAATGACAGAGAGATCAGGCTGTTTTGTTTGATAAATAAAAGGACGGACTCATCTTTTGACACAACTCTATTTAAAGATGGCCACAGGCCCAAATGGAGCTTTATCTTCAAGGTCTAAAAGGGGAAGGTCCCTTTCACAATATTTTTCTGGATTTTTCTTTGCGGAAATATCTTTGTCCAGGGTCAGGAAGAGCCTGTGTGTAGAGCCAGAGACAGCAAACCCAAACCCATGCACTTAATGAAAACCAAGCCTTGAGGAGTGGGTGTGATGATGACCTTCAATGCCTTCTGTGGGAGGAAGATGCACAGAGCAGCCAAGACCCTGCTCCCTGTCCAGTACAGTCCCTGCTCCATGAGCTCCTGGTGGTTTCCCTGCCCATCTCCCAGGACAGATGGAGATGATGCGCGGAGGATTTGTTCCTCTTCAAGGCTTTTAACAGTATTTTAATGAACAATTAGCCAAGCTGGTCAGGAAGAAAGGTTGTTAAAATGTTGCTTTTTGCTGCTAAAAATTGTCATTATCCTTGACCTCTTTTTAACATGTTTTAAATAAAACCTACAAGGTTTTCAGCAAAGGCCCATAAATTTGATTTAAAAGAAAATAACCTCAGAGTTGGGTTATTTGGTCAGTTTCCCATGAAAAATCTAGGGGAAAAGTCCTCAGAGAGAGATATCCCCTATTGAAATGCTTAGTTTCACAAAAAGGACTGGTTTTCATAATAGAAAAACAATTTATGTAAGAAAATAAGAAGCATGTCTGATGAGAGAGTTCCTTTGGGTTTGGTTCAACAGGAGCTACTGGATCAGTTATTCTTATATTCTTACCCTGTCACACTCTTTCTGAAACTGTCAGTAAAGGACCTTGAATCCTATAACCAGGTAACTAAACAAGATTGACATGTCTTTGCTCTTTCCATTATAGGCATGGATTTGTTGTTGTTCTTGAAGGCCTTAATTTGCAGTATTCAACAATTTAACAATTGCCCCATGCCTTCTGCTCATTAATTACATCAATGAAAGGAATGTATTTGATTTGATGTAGATTATATCCATTTATGTCAAAAACCAACATGAGTGACACTTTTTAACATGAACAATGTATTCAGCAATAAGAGAAATGTCACAGTCCTTTCCAGGATGACAATAAACTGATAGATCTTGGAGTTTTTAAAGCAGAGATAAGGTCAATTAATTCAGATTGTCCCTCCCGGTGCCAAATCTGAAGCTGATGCCTTGCCAAATCCACTATAGAAGTGCAAATTGGTGAGGAAAAGCAATGAAAGATATGAACTTGTCACTTGTTTTCCTGTTGCTCCAGACAGGATCTCAAACCACCTACTCCAAAACAGCTGCCTCTGTGGCACACACATCCTACCCACAGAGAAATCCTTGAAGGAAGTCTTCCAACATGGTCCACCCAAGAACTCCTTTTTTCCTCAGCTTCCACCAAGGGAGCAAGTACAGGTCTCTCCTGACTGTGAGCTGCAGGTGATGGCTTCAAGGACCTTACCTATGGGTAGTAGCACAAGGAGGGAGGAACTGGAAAGGATCTGGTGGTGCCTGGAGGCGCCTGGAGGCCCAGTGAAACCTCTCACAAGGCCAGAGGTGCAGATACACTATCCAAAATGTACAGCACTCCTCCTGCCCCCACTTTCAAGGAAAGGACCAGAGGTAGCATTAGGCAGACAATGTCTGGTTCAAAGAACTATCTGACCATGCTTTTACCTATCAGCAAGCCCACAAGATACCCCTATCTGCTTGCCTTTCTTCCCATAAATGTTGTTGTGCAGGTCCAATCACAGCGACTAGTTTCACAGTGGTGGCTCTGGAAACTTAATCCATTTTTGCCTAGAGGAGAAGCCACGTAGCTGAGCCAGCAAAAGTTTCAGTCCAGCCAGGAACAGAGAAAGAGGAACCTGTCTTTTACCAGTGTCCTCTGCAGACACATTTGTTGAGCTGAGTTTTGAAGCTGGGACTGAAGTATATGGGAAAGAAAATGACTGAGGACAAAAGACAGAGGGGGAGGAGAGATTTCTTATGAGATCTGCTCTTGCAGTCCTGAAAATTGCTAGCTCTGGAACTGCTCAGAAGACTGGATGACCAGTGTCCCCTCCATCTCATCTGAGCCACTGCTCAGCCAACTGCTGTGGACCACTTGAGATGACCAAGATAATCAGTCCAATAAAAGAAATTATCATCTACATTTTGGTGAGGGACTCTGGTTCAGCACCAGGCTCCTGAACAATACAGCTTGCTGTCCAGATATTACTTTCCCTCTGCCTAACCCATAAGCTCAGAAACCAGCCAGAAGAGACCAGAACAATCACTCAGTCTGAACTCTTACACAAAACAGACCACAGAGCCCGCCCCAGTAATTCCTGCATGAATACACTGCAGTACTCTGGAGCCACTGGGAATACAGGGATGGAAACAATAGCTTCGAAAGAACAAATCAAACTTATAAAACAAAACAAAAAAGGGGGGGGGCAGTGGGAGCAATAAAAGTCACGATGAGTCAAGGAGGTAATTATGTGTGATAGCAGGGTTCCTTTGGCTGGGGACCAGCAAGAGACACTGTCTGCATCCAACCCCTGGGATGAGCATGACGGAGCAGTTTGTGCTGCAGAGAATTAAGTCTCCAGACAGGAGAAAGGCAGCCATCCGAGACTGGGCCAGACCTAACTCAGACACGCACAAGTCATTAAGCTAATGTCTCTTAGCTAATTGCACACACAGAGACATATCCTGCAAGGAAAACAGCCTGAGAAACAGCCTCACGGAATGGGCATTAAACAAACGCATTAAGCAGGGGAACAGCAATCCTTCCTCGATGCCAGCAGGGTGTGAGGCATTTCTCATCCAGAGGACCACAGCCATTCAGCCATGCTCAGCCCACAGGAATCCCACAGAAGCAAGAAACTGCAAGAAGCTACAAGCCCCCCATCACTGCTTTGTGTACAAAGGCTCAGGGCAAAGAGGAAGAGATGTGGCTAATGATACATGTGTGCTGTTAAACACACCTCCCTGGAAAGGACTGTGAGCCTCAGGTTTAGATTTAGTAATGAAATCATGAAATGCAAGCAGCAGAAGGAGGCCAAGACTTCTGGGTATTTGCAGCTCTGCCTGTGTTTGCTCAGTGATTCAACCCAGCATTACTGGGCTTCTTAGAAAAGGGCCATGAGTCATCCCCACTGCTGGTTCCTTCCCTCTCCAGAAAACCCCCAAACCAAGAGGGTGAACATGGGAGAACAACAGTTTTCTTAGCGGAACCAGTTGGCCTCCCAGATTCCTCCATGTTGTCTCATGCCGGGTATCTGTAAGCCTCAATATCCTCCAAGCAGAAGTGGAGGATGCATAGCCTGATGCCCTCAGATGTCAGTGCTTGAGAGTTAAGACCTCATGGCTTTTAAAGTCAAAGACAGAAGAGACATCAGGAGGACATTCTGCTTTCCCTCCTCCAAACACTGACAGCTCTCCCGAAGCCACTTCTGACAAATGTCTGCCTAATCTCCAACTTGGAACTTCCAGACATGACATTACCATCACCTCACCTCATCACTGTGTGGCCATCCTTATTGCAGGGAATTTGTTCCTATCACAGAATTTTAGAATTTTATTGCTGGAAAGGACCTCTGGAAGTCTCTGTTCCAACCCCAACTCAAAGTAAGACCAAGCAGATCTACTTGGACAGAAGATGTCCAACCAACACTTAACCCGCTGCTGAAGTTTCAATCATCACTTCTTGTCAGGTCTGCAATGAATACAGAGAACTGATGAGGCCATTACACCTTACAGCAAAATATTTTGTGTATTTAAAACCAAATGTTTTCAAAAAGGCTTTCCTTCTTCAGATCCTTTAGCCTTTCCTCATAGGTCATGTTTTTGAGACTGATGATCTTTTATGCCTATTTCCCATAGACAATTGCCAGTCTCCAGCCACATAGATCCTGGAGCTGCCAACCTCATGAAGGCTACTGTGACTATAGATGGGCAGAGTCAGGTGCCTCCACGGCTTCCTCCATGGAGAGGAGAAAACAGAAGAAAGGCTGGCAAAGCAGAAACAGCTCATCAGACGCTCTGAACACCAGCCTTCCCTCAGCTCCCTTCTCCTCACATCTCTGACAACCTTGAGCATGACGATGTATGAAAACTCCACGTGCTCAGTTCAGCTGTTGTACTTCTTGCTGTGCCAATGTTTCATGCCCCAGCTCTTCCCCGGGACTAACATCATAAAAGAGTGGAAAACTGGACTCATGAGACAATAGTGTTACTGTTATCTAACTGGACCGTGCTCAAAAACCCTCCACCCAGAGGAAAGCCCTTTTGTGTCATGAACAGGCCGAACACAGTCCAACTGCAGACCAGAACACTGGGAGGAGAGACTCCTGGCAAGATGTGTTCCTCAGGATCCAGAAAAACTAGGACCAGGTTTCCCTTGGCTGTAAGCCCACTCTTGGGTATCCTCTGCTCTGCAAATTCCTTCGTGGCATCACCCCCATCCTCTTCCCAGTCCTGTCCTGGGAGGTCTGCTTCACCATCCCTCCTTGCTGTTCCCATCCCCCAGAGCACTCATTACCTTCCCGACCATGAGAAAAACCCTCACTCGACTTCTCTTCAGCCTGCTCTAGTCCTGTGTACTTCCCACATCCTCCCCCTCCCCAAACACATGCATTTTAGGACCGAGAAATTCCTCTCAAACAGGAGGCACTTGAGGACAGCAGGACTTTGAAAAGAAAGGGCCTTGTCATGTTAACTAGAGGTGCCTGCCAGCCAACAGCCCAGCCCCTGAACACCCAAGGAATTTTGACCTCACATAGTGAAATTTCCTAGAACTTTAAACCTTTGTTGTTGTTGTTGTTGTTGTTGTTGTTGTTGTTGTTGTTGTTGTTGTTGTCGTCGTCCTCTTTCTTGCTTTTCAATTTTCCACTTGGCAACTGTGTTGAAATGATGCAAGGGAGCAGCCGCCGCTTAACTGCAAATTATTAATTAGCTGCCAGGGAGTCTGTGCATGACTGCACGCAGGGCAAGGGGGGCTCTGTCCTACATTACAAAATCAACTGACTGGCTTGGCATTGCTTTTCTGCCCAGAGATATAATTTAGTGGCAAGTCTCCATTTGTTCCAGAACTGATTCCTAAAAGAGAAGACACTTGCACGGTCTGCTGAGGGGGAGAGAGGGAGGAGAAAACCAAAACAACACCCCACCCTTGGTGACCAAGAACTGATCCTTTAGCTGTTGAAACTCTTTCCAAAGAGCCTCAGTTGCTGTTAGAACAAATACTAATTGTTCTCAGCTGGGGCTGGCTATATATAGCCTGGACAGGCCATTCTGCTGTGAAATATCAATCTGATAAAACTGGGAAAGACTTCAGGTGCTCAGGGCTACTCATGTCTCTAAGTTTTCCTAAGACTTATTGCCACCCCAGTAGGAGCAGACACCCCTCTGCTGAGACAGCATGTCTGGCCACATGTGCCCTCCTGAACTGCTGCAACACAACCGAGGGTAGGTTTGCACAAGCCGTGGCTGAAGGCACTGAGGTTTTCGGTGCTGTACGTACACTTTGCCCTAGACACGTCTCTGCTCACAGGACCTCATAGTTTAAATACTCAAGACCAACAAACATCCCAGGGGTGATCTGTTCCAGTGGGTAATTGCCCTTATTGTTAAAAATTAACAACAAAACAATACTCATAGACAGCTGGGCCTTTCGTGACTTTTATAGCAACATTCCCACAGCTCTACAAAAGACATTGTTTGGGATACACAAATAAATTTTCACCCCAAATCAGGATAAATCCTTAGTCGACTGTTTCAAATACCTTCCCAAGAGGGAATGGTCACTTGCCATGTGGCTTACCATGGCATATCTTCCTGCCATGCATATCTCAGGCAGCGGGGCTGGGGGGCTTCAGTGCTTGTAGGAGCCAAGCTCCAGACAATTCTTGTGCCCCCAGAGCTGCTGCATCCCTCATTTTCTTTGTGTTTTAACTCACAGCATTTCCTGGCCTTGACATTGACAGAGACTTGTGAGCCGTTGTTCACTCCCTCCTTCCAAAAGATCATCTGGTGGCAGATGGCCCAAGGCAAAGGGGGGCTCGAGGGGAAGCACAAGCATACAAAAAGCTCCAGCCAGTTCACCTCGGAGGAGGTAGGCAGGAGTAACCAGGACATGGACTTAAACTGAGCAGAGAAACAACCCCAGCTCCTGCAAGCCAAGTTGATACCTAGGAGAAGACTGACGGGAAGGGTGGAGGGAGGGTGGTCAGCTGCAATGATGTGCATCTTACAAAGCCAAAAAAGCATCCTTGGCTTGGAATGCTCCGAGTGCCAAATCTGGAGTGGTCTTGAGACTGTTATTTGAAGGCAGACCTCAGCTGCACTCTGCTTGTCTTTGGCTTGGGTGTCTCCTTCTTCTACCACTCATAACAATTTATATTTCTGTATGCCAGAAGTGCTAACCAAGACCGAGGGTATGGGCTTGCAAAAGGCAAGCGAAGCCTCCTGCAGCTCCCTGAGATGCTGTGGCTGATGTCTGACACTTCACAGCCTGACATGAAACCACAGCAGGGTGATGCAAACCATCACATAGACCCTGTCAGGATCAGCAGGAACAGCCAGTGCTCAATTCCTGCCCTGAGAATCAGAAACTTGGTAGTCCAGACCAAGAAACATCCCTGGGGAATCTGCTCCACTGATTAATCAACATCACACTTAAAAATTAATGACAAAACAATAATAGTAGGAGCTGTACTTTTCCTGCCTTTTATAGCAACATTCCCACAGCACAGTGAGGGACATTGTTTCGGGTTCACAAACAACTTCTGGGACACGTACACACCTTTATCTCTTTTTCCATGGCCTACCTCTTACCTGCTGGGCCCCACTCACCAGAAGGCAGCCAGCCTGCAATAAATCCATCCATCTGGCAGAAAAGTACATGGACTGTACTGGGTTTGCACTGCAAGGTTTTGATAGCAGGGGAGCTACAGAGGTGGCTTCTGTGATAAGATGCCAGAAGCTTCCCCCGTGTCCCACAGAGCCAATGTCAGCTGGCTCCGAGATGGACCCACCGCTGGCCAAGGCTGAGCCCATCAACAGCGGTGGCAGCGCCTCTGGGATAACGGATTTAAAAGGGAAAGGAGTTACTGCACAGCAGCAATTGCTGCCAGAGAGAGGAATGAGAACTTGTGAGAGGAACAGACACTGAGGTCAGTGCAGAAGGAGAGGCAGGAGGTGCTTCAGGTGCTGGAGCTGAGATTCCCCTGCAGCCCACGGGGAAGAACATGGTGAGGCAGCAGCGACCCTGAGGCCACGGAGGAGGGAGAGAAAATCAGGAGTGAAGTTGTGCCTGGGAAAGAAGTGAGGGGTGGGAGGAAGGTGTTTTAAGAGTTTGGTTTTCATTTTTTCCCTACCCCACATTGATTTGATTGGGAATAAATTAAACTAATTTCCCCAAGTTGAGTCGAGCTGCTTTGGTGGGCACCTGGCAGCCAGCCAGGGTTGGACCACCACACAGAGACATGCAGCAAGCTTGGTCCTAGCTTGGGTGAAGCTTAGCATTCCTTCACATTCTGGATTGTGGAAAGAGTTGTTCAAACCAGGCTCAGAGCAACCTTTTAGACGTCGCACTCGGAGTTATGTAAAATATTTTTCCTGCTTTGGTAGCTGGCAAACTTTGTTTTATAAGACAAATGGAATTTATTAATGCAAAATATTTATCAAGTCTTTTTACTTTTTTCCTCAAGGGAGTAGAGAGGTTGACCAGGAGCCTTTCATCTTTGCTGGCTTCTGAATGTTAAAAATGCAGCTGATTTAGAGCAAAACCACAAGTCAGAGTCTGTCTCATTTCTATGCAACCCCTTTTTCTGCAAGTGATGGCAAGTTTTCCCTTTGACAAAGATACCATCTTCCTGCTGTGATGGCAGGGAATGATCCTGAAATGTATTCTCAGAGGCTTGGGTGATCTCCATGATCCAGATGAACAACAGAGCTAACAGGCAGCGTGCAGGATCCTCCGTGCTCAGCTCACCCCAGTGGGCAAAACAAGAAGATATTCCATGCCTCAAGGGCCTCACGTCATGGAGAATGATCCATGTAAGGTGAGAACACACCAGAGAAAGAAGGGAAGCAGTGAGAAAGGGCAGGACAGTACACTGACCAAACGAAGTAGCCCGATTACCATGTACTAGCACTCTCTATCCTTTGAGAGCAAAAAAGTAACACAACCAGCAGCTCTACCACCATTTCTAATGCCTCGGATTCTCCAAGGGAGTAATGCGAAATGACTTATCAGTGACTGAGGTACATATTGCTAAAACCATCACTGTCTTCAGCTGCTAAGCACTGGTGCAGTTATAATAGTCCAAACCAAAGCAACAGCCAGGCTGCTGATGGGCTCAGATCACAAGCCTGTTTTTAGGGCTGTGAATCTTCCATATCTGTTTGATTGTTTATCGTCTTCTACCTTTTCCTTGGACTGTTTTGTTCTTTGTTTTGACAGGTACCAGCAGTCTTCACCTGAGGTCCCCAAGGAGCACCACAGCATACACAACATTTCAGTCACAGGTGGACTACTTTGGAACAAGCACCTCTTGCTTGCTACAGGAACTTGCATTTCTTTGTTTCATATTCCTCATGCAAAAAGAAAAATACATCTTCAGCTGACTAAGGTTAAAAACGAATTGTTTAATGCCTAGATTATTTATTTGTTCAGCTTCTTTCCTTGCATGACTTGGGTCTAATTTTAATTTAAGGGTTTTTTTTTTAATGTTCCCTTTACACATTTGCCTCTTAATCTCAAATCTAATCCATCACAATAACAGCAGTTTCAAATGCAACCACTTGAATGGAAACAGACATGACTGATAGAGCCCAAGATCCTATCTTCAAGCAATCAGCTTGGCTTCACAGCTGGGATATTAGAGACAATCCTGCTTTGCATCAGAACTTCTTCCTTCAAAGGTGAAGCCCAGTAGTAGGTGGCAACTTGGAAGAAATTTATTCAGTGAAAAAGGCAAGCGCCCTCTTGGTCCATCACTTAGCATCAAGTATACTTACTTGGAGGAATCAGGTTCTCTCTCCACACTTTCAGAGAGCTGAAGCTGTTCCAGAATTGCCTGAAGGGGAGAGCAAAGCTGTGAGTTGCAGGACATTTGTCTCAGGGTGGGGAAGGACTGCAAAATAAAACGTTCCTCTTACAATAGGAGATTTAATCAAAGAAATGGAGAAGGGTCACAGAGCAAATTCCTGAAACCAAACTCATGAGTTATAAATAAATATTCCTCGGTGTGAACAGAGGTCCCTTCAAAAACACCCACTGCTCATTCCAGGCTGCAGTGTGATGCACTCAGGCTCTCTGGCCCCACATTTCAATTCCCTCTGCAGCACCTTTCCTGCATCTCACACTGAGCTCTTTCCATGAAGAGGAGGTAGGACTCTGAGCACGGGGAGGGGAATCCAACACCCCAACCTGAACACAAAGGCTTGCTCCCAAGGTGTGTCCGTCGGATGACTGACGGCCAGGAGAGCAAGTCAGAGGCAAAGCTCTCCAAATGCTTATGCAAGATTGTCTCCAGTGAAGCTCAAGGGAGGTGTGTAACCTGAGATACTGATGAATGTCGACGTCCTAGGACAAGGTTTCCTTTAGGGAGACATTGAGGTTTTCAGGGGTGCTGCACTGGCTCCTCACTGCTTTCTTTGCTTTGTAAGTTCCAGATGCCAGAGCAGTGCTGCTCTTTGCCTGGGGCAGAGGGACAGAAGCAGCCCAGCCTGAAGCTCTAATCTACAGGTCCCTGCTCGGCTGCAGGCACCACCTCCAGGGCTGCTTCTGCACCCGGATAAGCACTGGGGGGGAAACAAAAGGGGAGCATGACAGCCTCATTCACTTGCTAATAGGCCACTGGAAGAAAGACATCAAATCTACAATTGCCATGCAAGGTCGCAGTCCAGCTTGCTAAGAACAAAGGAAAAAGCAAGAATGGCAAAGGAGGAGAGGAAATGGATTAGGTTTTCCACAAGCACCCCAAAATCCACGCTTCCTACTCAACAGGAGCCCCGGGAGGTTGAGCAGGGCTGTGACACCAAACTGTTGAACACGAAACAAGCACTTTTTTTTGGCTCTAGTTAGAAAAATCCTTTCTTGCAGAGCTGCCATAGTTCATATGCTTAGAGCAACACTGTACAAAAAGAAGGGTTGGGGTTTTTTGGGAAGGAAGGTGGAAAAAAAAAGAGCACAAACTCTGCACTGGGAAAGCCACACCGATGAGCTTGTTAACATTTGAAGAGACTGCTTGGCATGATTCCTTACACAGATTCCTGCCAAGAATTTGCAAGAGGAAAGTATATTTAGCAATCCAAGGCATGCCAAAGCCTTGACAAGAGAAAAAAAAAACCCTTTCTGAATATGTGGAATAGCAATTAGACATTTTCTAAGCAGCCATTTTCAAAATGCATCCAGGCATCTAATAAGGGCACCTGAGGTATATCCACAACTCTGCCACACTCCATGCCTCAAAAGACATCCGCTAAGATCAAATACTCAGAGGAAGGATGTGTTACCGATGGCAACTGCCCACTTCCAGAGCACTGGGGCCAGGTTCAAGCCGGCACCTCGAGCCTTTGGAAATACACAATCTCATGCCACTGCAAATCATTTTGTAGTATCCTTTAAGGAACCATTTCTCCAAGGAAAGCTCTGAGCCCCGCTGCATAGCTGGGTAGCAGAGAGATGTTACCCACCTACTTCATCCACAGGAGCTGGGCCAGCTCTGTGATGCAATTTTTCCCCAAGTGGAGCTGCTGAAAATCCAGGTGGGATGAGTAGCAGGTGGAAGCTAGGATAATACGTAAAATCAGATGGTGACTTGCAGCCTGTTAAAGTGGTTCTCATATCATTCCTCAAATCTGGTTCCTTCTCTTGTTGTCCAGTGTTCTGAGCTGCATGCAAAGCCAGCAATAAACTTCATCACTAAATCTCCTTTCTTTCTAGGGAGAGACCTAGAATACAGTCCCAAGACAGGGTTAGTCTGCACCAGGAAGATGACTCATCTGCATCAGTCACTCTTGCTTCTGAAGTGCCATTGAAATCTCCTTGGGATGCAGCATGGAGGAAGAGAGGCATGAAGGAGCTCAGGAAGGCCATGAGTAGCCCTTGGTTGTGCTCAAGGAGGAAAGCAGCTGACCATACAGCAAGGGCAAAACATTTGATGCTCATGAAAGTTAGAAATCACACTGGAATATGCTCCTTAAAACATGGTGCCCATTGCTTATAATTGCCAGGCTGTATTAGACTCGAGTCCCTCAGACACCAAGTCCAAACGGAGCACCTGCACACGGGCTGAGTTCACAGCACCTTTAAGCCAGGACATGCAGAAGGGGCAACCAATGCCTGCAGCTAAGGTTCCTCATTCCTGTAAACCCTAAACCCCCACAGTCTTTAATAAGTGGCATAACACCAGTGGTGCCCCCAAGGCTTAGCATCATGATCCCCTGCAGACCAAACAGGCTGTCAGTGACCAAGAGGGAGCAGGAAGCACAAGTGGGGTAAAGCCAAAGCAATTATTTTGTTTTGGAAAACAAATAAATGCTTAACGGAAATCAGAATGAGGAAAGCTGCCCTGAGCTTGTTCAGTTTTTTATTTCCAAGTTCCTTTGGGCTCCTGAAACACCTTTGGGTACCTGAAATGCCACCCTGATTACAATTACCATCCCCTTAGGTTATATCCTTGATCCTGAAAGAAAAATCCCATGGGACTGACAGATTGCTCTGAGAAAGAGGCCCCCCTTCTCACCTGCTCTTCAAAAGCAGCCAAGATAAACTAACCTGCACTGCCACATCTACAGAACGTTCAGTCAGATTTTAAGCCTCTGTTTCCATCAAACCCTTCTCCAATTTCCAGAGCTGTAGTGATCCAGATGGGTCAGACATTGCCAGAAGCTCACACCCTCCAGGACAGGTATCAGCTCTCTGCTTCTACAGCATCTAAGACAACTGTATCCAAGTTCCTGACTAAGGCTTAACAACAAATATACTGAAAGCAGTAAACAACAGTGTTTAGAATTCCTGTTTCCACGCTAGATTCCCAGAGGAAACAACAAATTTGGAGGATCACCAGGTCAAATCACATAGTTGTCAATACAAATTTCTCCTAGGGTATGCACAGTATTTGGACTGAGCATTGACACAAATTCAGCTTTGCTAGAGCTGACAAATGACTACAAAATCCTCATGTCCAACCTTCCCATTCCTATTTTAACCTCCTGATGTCTTTTGTCACAGACTCTTGCTTCAATCTAAAATGACTGCCATGGTCTGTTTTAGGGGGGGAACACGAACGGCTGAGCTGAGCAGCTGTAGCGGGCGCCCAGGTAGCAGAGCGGGTCCCGGGCGGGAGGGAAGCCGGGCGGCTGCAGCGGCCTCGCAGCACCGCGCAGCAGAGCGGCAGTGGCGCCCGCTGGCCGCTCGCAGCATTGCCCGCGCATCCTTCCTCCTCCTCGCCCTCACTTCGGGGAAACGGGTGGAACTGGCAGCCTCGAGCATTCACCGACACGAAACGCCTCTGCCGAGGAGCACGCCAGGGTGCCACGGCACAAGACGCCCAGGGGATCTGCGAGTCCAGCCCATCCCACAGGGATACAGGGATGCAGGTAGGACCACACAATCCGGGTCAAAAAGATCGTCTCACATCCTTACCTTCCCCTTGTGTTTCTACCCTGCCCAGCGTCCACCCTCTGCAAATATAAATCCGAAGGGTAATTAATAACCTCCTCAGCAGGAATAGAAGTCACCTCAGATAAGATACCTGTGCAACCATCTTGGGATATCAGCACAGTGAAACATATCCTCTGCATCTGTTAATGAATGGCTACTGCAGAGCAGTTGAGAGGGCCTTATCAGAAACCTGTACTTCAATTACGACCTCTGCGTTAATGAAGAAAGCACAGAGGTGTGCAGAGTCATACCTCAGCACCTGGAAACGTGACCCAAGCACACCGAATCAAGAATAAAAAGCAACGTGCAGAACCACACTGTCTGGCTCATGAGAGGAAGCAGAGAGGCAAGGGCTGATCTCTCTGGTGACCAGTAACAGGACCCAGAGGAACGTAATGAAGCTGTGTCAGGGGAGGTTTAAACGGGATATTAGGAAAAGGTTCTTCACCCCGAGAGTGGCTCGGCACTGCAACTGGCTTCCCAGGGAAGTGGTTACATCACAAGCCAGCTGGGATATGACGATGTGCAGGTTGGTATGAATGACACCAGATACCTGAATACATGAGTTGATTTTACTAAGAGAAGTTTGAAGTGCTGAATTAAAAGGAAAAAGAAAAGTTTGGAAAACAAGTTCAGGGTCACTGCAGTCAAACTTGTGAGCCACAGACTTTTTGCAGCTTGGGAAAAAGTTCCTGCTTAGGTCCAGCTTTGAATTAATCTTTTGAAGATGTCAGGCTCATTAATGAATTATTATTGCTATGGCTTATCACTACCCAAATCCATGTACAGCTTAATTTGGAGCAAGAACAAGCAACCCCTCTGCTACCTCCTTACTATTTTTCCTCCAGTAGAAAAATTTGTTTATAAATTTTGTTAATAATCAAAGTTATTAACAAGACTTATGTTTTCTGACCTGTATTGTTAGGGATGGGAGATGCAGTCACCAAAAAACCCCCAAACAAAACCAAATTGGAACTCACAAGTCAGACCATAAAAGATGTTCCAGCATCTTGACAGTCGAAATGGATTATTTGGAGGCAATTATTAACTCAAACAGCAGCGCTTTCCTCCAACACTGAATGTCCCAAGGATTAGCTCAACATGAAAATTTATTGTTGCAACTCAGTATGGATTAGGCAACTCGAGCATAAAGACACAAGAGCCTGCTACCAGACCAAGAGGGAGTGAGCCACAGGGAGCAAAACATTCAAGTGGACTAACCCTGAGATCTGCAGACAACAGAACACGCCACAGGCTGTAGCACGCAGTTATCTGTGGGTGGTGCTGAACAATTTGGAGCACCAGCCAGCAGCCTAGCACGAGCTGCTTTTACCATTCCAGTCTCCACCAAGCTAGTCAAGATGCTCTTTTTCTCTCCTTCTTGCAGCACATGCCCCAGTCCCTTGAGGAAATGGGAAAAGGCAGAGAGATGTTTTACACATTCTCTCTTCCTCCCCTTACATCTGCCCATTCCTCCGATCATGGAGCTCTACACTATTCCTCAAGGCACAGACGTGAAGGACATACCAAGATGAGCCAAGCTTCTTCAAGTTATTTAAGCTTTCCTCAGATTCACCTCAGCGCATTCAAGCAACAAAGTGTGCAATTAACTAGAAAGCAAAGTGGTTTTTAATGGCTTCACCAGTAACAAGAGCCACTCAAACTACTGGATAGCACTACTAGTGTCTCCATAGTTACATCTATAAATACAGAACAGTGCACTGGGTTTGCACGGCAAGGTTTCGGTAGTGGGGGGACTACAGGGGCAGCCTCTGTGAGAAGCTGCCAGAAGCTTCCCCTGTGTCTGACAGAACCAGTGTGAGCCCACTCCAGCATGGACCCACCACTCACCAAGGTCGAGCCCATTGGCAATGATGATACAGTGTCTGGGGTAACAGATTTAAAGAGGAAAAAAACCCACACAACAGCAATTGCAGCCAGAGAGGGGAGTGAGTATGCGAGAGGAGCAGGTCTGCAGGTACCCAGGACAGTGCAGCAGAAATAGGAGATGCTCCAGGCTCCTGCCTTTGAGAGACTGAAGTTTTAAGGGTTAGTGACTCACTCGGCCTTTTCAAAAGCAGCTGGTGAGGTGCATGACTTCAAACCAACTTCTGTTTAGTAACAAACTGGTTTTGAGCCAGATGAGGGAGAAGGCCAATAGGAAGCAGATCCTGCGAGGTGGGATGTTTTCTATCATGCAAATGTCCTCCCTTACACAACCGGCTGAGATGCGAAACTCCTCCTCCCTTTCGCCCCTCCCCTGGAAGGTACTGGGACATTCACATGCACACGTAGGCTGACGGCATTCATCCCTGGCTCAGCTACGCTGACGTGATGCAGCTGTCATGTCTCAGAAGGGGTCATAAACCATCAAAGACCCCCGAAGCACCCCCAGACCCATTTCTGAGCCTGGACCATTACCCACCATGTTACATCAGATAGTGGAAGCCCCACCCCCTTCAGGGGAGGTACCTGAGCATTCCCACCACACCTCAAGGTATTTATTAACCCAGTGAACTTTTGTGTTTCAGGGGCTCCCCCACCTCCCATAGATCGACTGTGACCATCACCTCTACCAAGAAACATTGAAATCACCAACAATCAAGTCTTGTCACTGGATCCATGGGTGGTGCTATTTTTCCTCTTTTTTCTCCCATTTTTTTCCTCTTTTTCCTGTATCTTTTTCTCTTTCTTTCCTATAGATGTATTTTATTAAGTGGTATTTAAATACTTTTATGTTATTTCTATGCATAACCAAAACAGCTACATATCTCTGTTCCACTGCAACCAAATTGTTCTAAAACAAACCTGCTATTCCAGTCCTGCAGCCCGTGGAGCACTCCGTGCTGAAGCAGGGCTATGTCCAAAGGAGTCTGTGACACTGTAGGAAGCCTACAGTGGAGCAGGCCCCTGGCAGGACCTGCGCCCTGTGGAGGGAGGAGCCCAGGAGCCCATGCTGGAAGAGGTTTGCTGGCAGGACTTGTGATGCCATGGGGGACCCACGCTGGAGCAGGGGAAGTGAGAGGAGCCCTCCCCCTGAGGAAGATGGAGCAGCAGAGTCAGCATGTGATGGACTCAGCCCCCATTCCTCATCCCCCTGTGCAGCTGCTGGGGAGGGAGAGAAAATCAAGAGTAAAGTTGAGCCTGGGAAGAAGGGAGGGGTGACTGGAATTAACCGACTGGAATTATCCGACTCTGATACAATTGGTAATAAATTAAACTGGTTTCCCCAAGTCAGGTCTGTTTTGCCCATGACAGTAAACTGGTGAGGGATCTCTCCCTGCCCTTCACCCAACCCACAAACCTTTCATTGTATTTTCTCTCCCCTACCCAGCAGAGGAAGACAGTGATGGGGCAGATTTGGTGGGCACCTGGCACCCACCACACAAAACACAACAGACAGGACTTTTTGCAGAAAAGACAAACATGAGTCCACTCCATTATCACCCTTTTATTGATAAAAGGACAGGTCTTGACAGTGGAGAAAAAAGGATGTTTCACAAGGAGAACAGGAAGTAGCTTCTACTGGTCTTTCAATTCCTTCAGTCTTCTGATGGCAGATTTGACTGTCACTGCAGAGGTGGTACTGGAGGAAGAAGCAGAGTCATTTGCATGTGGCAAAACAACTGTGCTGGTGTTATTTATTTTTGAGAAAGCACTAATCATTTCAAATTGTTATCATCTGATTGCGCTGTCAAACAGGGTCTAACCCCACTTTTTTTCTTCCTGACAACAAAGCGTAGGCCTCAGTCCACAAAGCACATGGAACTTCACAGGCTACATCCCAACCCAAATTTCCCAGTCATGCACCCACCACGAGCACAAACGTGTGGGCTCAGATCCCTCACGACTGCTAAGCGTGGGGCAAGAGTGTCTTCTACAGAATTGTGGGGGAAGGAGAGCAAAGAAAGGGAGTAAGCAACAGCACCCTCGCAATAAAGGTTATTACGATTCAATTTTTTTGCTTTTACAACAAAAAGAAAACATGAAAATAATTTTTCTTGGAGTAAATCTGGTTTTGCCTATTGCAAAGAATACCAATCAAATCGACTTTGATCCATGGCAATCAAATTTTAACAGAACAGGCAACTCCCCCCATCACTAACTCAAGACAGATCTACTTAATGGTTAGTAGATCAAAATTAAAAAAAAATAGGTAAAAAGTCAAAAGCTGTATTATGCCTCAGCTATGTGAGAATAAATGCTGATAAGAGCTTCTTTATTTCCTTACTTGTAAGTCCAGGCACCACCAGCAACTGTCTTCATGCAGGATCCACAGTGCCAGATACCCACAGCCTTCCTCTTCATTTTGGTCTGGAATAGAAGAAAAAATGAAAAAAAAAAGTCACTCTCCATCAGCTGAAAAAGCTGAACAACAAACTTCAGGCAAGGACTTCAGCATCGCACCACAGCACTCCTCTAAGGCAAGTCAAGACAAGAAAGGGTCAGGAAATCCTTTTACTCAAATTCTGCAGAACAGGGAAAGTCCTTCTGAAACACCTTCTATTCAGGTATAAACTGGGTCACTTCTGAAGGCATCATCAAAAATTCAGCTTATTCTGAAGGAGAAAAATAGTAATGAGTTACCTTGGTCATGACACCTGACACTCTCACCTGGTTTGGTGACTCACGTAACACCACTGTTCCCAGGACTCCCTGGGCAAGCCCAGCTTGCTCTAAGCCAGACCCACCTCAAACAGCTTCTGAAGAGTGAGCGGTGGGTGCTGAACTCTCTCCCCCACACACAAGCATCCATCACCTCGCAGAGGTGACAACAGGTTTGCCCACACCTATGCCTGATTTAGGCAGCTCTGCAGACAAGATTATGAACATTCTCACTTTATATGTGAAAGGCAGTAAGTTAAAAACAAACAAAAAACCCAACGTCAAATCAAAGCAAGAAAAAACCCCATGATGAAAATATTTTTAAATTTCCAGCCACTTTAAAGATTCCTACTCTACAGATATCAATAAAAAATATCTGTGCAAAGCATAAGCTGATGGGCCTTTCAAACTGTCAAACACTAGATTTAACAGTGAATATTAATTATGTACACACACAGTTAAGATTACTTCCTATCAGAAATTCTTCCCCATCCAGAGCTATACAGCACACAAGGAATCAACTGCCATCAGAAGTTTAAAATGGGAAAAGCAAGCTCTGTTCCTCCCCAGGTATGCTGTAAAGTTACTGAATGTAAAAAAAAAAGCCCAAGTCAAGCCTTAATTATCAAGATAACAACTGTGATGCTTTAATTCTGTCAGGTCTATTTTATTAATTATGTAAAACATATACTTTGGCAACACTGCTCCCTCTTTTGTATAATGAAATGTAATTTATGTTTGTTTTCATTTAACTACTGCTAAACATGTATGTGAAATGTCTACTCTCTCTTTTTCAAGGACTCTGACAGTAGCCCAAAGCTCACCATACACTAGTCCTTGTCTCAGAACTAGGCACGTTTCTCTTCAGCACAATCATTACTAAAGCATCAAATCACCTTTTGAGCATCAATAATAATGTGATTTTTAAAGACGTTTGTGGGGGGAAGGAGATCTCTCACCTTGCCGCAGAAGGAGCAGGTATACTTGGCATGCTGGCTGATTTCAATCTTCTTCACCATTTTCCTAAGGGACGCACCGTAACGGGTCCCATATTTACCCACGATCCCGACCTTCTTGGTGCGCTTGGCCTGTTGGGAGGCAAACCACAATAAGCTTCAGCTCTACAGAGACAGCCTTCTCCTCGCTGCCCCCCTCTCCCGACACGGCAGCTGAGTGCCGAGCACCCTAACGCCGGGCTGCAGCCTCCCCCTGCCGCTGGGAAAACCAGGCACTCACAGAGTCAGGGAATGGGTCAGGCGGGAAGGGACCACAGCGGTCACCCGCTCCAACCTCCCTGCTCAAGTGGGATCGTCCCAGAGCACGTGGCACACGACTGCATCCAGACGGTTCCTGAGCATCTCCACTGAGGGAGACTCCACACCCTGTCTGGGCAGCCTGTTCCAGTGCTCGGTCACTGCACAGTAAAGAAATTCTTTCTCGTGTTTAACTGGAACTTCCTGCGCATCAGTTTCTGCCCGTTTGTCCTACTGCTTGGCACCACAGGGAAGAGCCTGGCTCCAGCCTCTTGACAGCCCCCCTCTAGATATTCGTACATAATTTTAATTATTTATTATATATTTATATAATAAGATCCCCTCTTAATCCCCTCTTCCGAGGCTGAACAGGACGAACTCCCTCAGCCTGTGCTCATGAGAGCTGTTCCAGTGCCCCAATCCTGGGAGCATTAGCGATAAAATGCCGCCGGGCTGGCGCTGCTGCAGCCTCCCTGCTCCTGCCGGGGCACTTCGGGCAGCGGTGCGGCCGCCAAGCCCGAGCAGGAGCCA
>VZTF01004036.1:853045-909401 GCA_013397755.1 Cnemophilus loriae
GGCGCGGCCGGAAGGGGCGGCGGGGAAGCGCGGGCGGGACGCGGCCCCGGTGCTCGGGCCTGGCCGCGGGGCAGCGGCGCACCGGCCGCGGCACAGCCCCAAGGACAGCCTCCGAGCCAGGGCGGCGTCGCTACTGCTCACAGACGGTGTGGAGGCTCCCTCGCTGGAGATACTTCCGCACCCTCTGGAGGGAATCCTGTGCCGTGTGCTCTGGGATGGTCCTGCTCGAGCAGGGAGGTTGGAGCAGACGAGCACCGTGGTCCCTTCCAGCCTGACCCTTCCTGTGGAACCCAGTGTGAGACCCAGCACCGCCCGAGCTCACATTCCTGGGTTTCCACCGAGGGAGGTCACAGCAGAGAAGGAGAAGGGGCAGTTCCATTCATTCACTTTGTTTTTAAAGAGAATGAGGAGCAGGTAGATGTCAAAACAGGGACAGAAAACGTTACCAGAAATGCAGAAAAAGTAAATAATAATAAATACGTATAAAAATGGATGAAGATGAGTTCTTATCATAGAACATACCAGCCCTAAACCATGAGATTTCAAAAGTTTTGGCACCAGGTCAGGTTAAGGCAACTTCCTAATTTTTTTGGGGTTACCCAGTGCTGAAACAACCAGCTCTGAAAGCCCTCGTGTGCTGCTGCAGAGGTGACTCCCATCACCAAAACACAGACAGAAAAATACACCAGTGCCACCGAGCTGCAATGCTTGTAAGGGGATTAGCAACCCATTAACCTCCATTAAGAAATGTAATCCAGTTAGCCCTAGAGCTTTTTGATGTGCAGAGCCAGCTACAGTTCATCCCCTCCTGCCAGGAGAGGGCTGGAGCTTCCCAGTTCCCACCATCCCCAGGTACTTGTTGCAGGTGATTTTCCTCCATACCCACCCTAGCTGCCTCAACCTGTGACAGCCCCCCTCTTCACTTGCAGTCTGTTTAGTTAAGAGGGAATCAAAGAATCGAGCGTACCTTGCCACTGTGTTACTTTCCCTGCCTGGGGAACTTAAACGTACTTTAAGAGACGGTCATGGACAAATGTCACATCCCCTCTTGGCTCTTGCTTTCAGGGTTTGAACACTGTAATTTTTAATTCCCTCTGTCATGCCAGGCTCCTCATTCCCTGGTCATCCCTGCAAGCTCTTCTGGGAGCTGGTAGGCCAAAAAAGTGTTTGAGATGAGGGCTCAGCAAGGCTTTAAGCAGTGGTATTTATATCTCCCTCAGTTGAATCAAAATCTCATTTGATATTTCCTAGGAATATATTTGCCCTTTTCAGATCCTCGTCATAATGATGACTCACAGGATACAGCTTTGATACCAACGTATTAGAAAACAGAAAAGAAAAAGTAAGTTCCTTTGGCTGCTTAGTGACGATATGGTAAAAAAAAAAATACAAATTGTCAGCCAACACATCCAGAGAATCTACTGCTATTCTCTGGTCTGTATCTACAGAGTTCAGGTTTGCCATGGCAGTACAGCACATGGTCATACCCATCATCTACCAGAGTCACAGACAGCTCTGGCAACAACCAAACCCAGCCCTGGGTGACAGCCATTCCCAGCACTGCCACAGTAAACACACATTTCCAAGTGACTGAGAAGATGGACAGACAGGCCAGCACAGCCTTGCCTTGATAGTCCACCCCCTTGAACTCTTCAGCACATGAAGCTGGCCAGCCTGGGGCATGCAAACACTTAGTTGGAACTGCTCCAGCTTACTGTTCAGGTCTTTTGTTGCTGGTTCTTGAAAAACACACCTTTCTCCAACACAGGTGGGAGCACTCGTGCAGGTGCACAAGCAGGCATCCAGCCACAGTAAGATGCTCCAAGATCCAGTAAGATGGGTCCTTCCCTTTCCTCTGCTGGCTTTAGATAATGCCAAAAAGATACAGCTCTATCATCCTTCAGCGGGCAGGTGCAAGAGGCCCCAGGAGTGCTGCATGCTCCTGAGCCTGCCTGTGGGTCTCACTGGCACCCTGCACACTGCCTTGTACAGGTTCTCGTCAGCAAGCCTTGGAGATCCTGTCTGAGCCTGCTGCCAGCCACCTCCTCACCATATTAATGATGGACTAATGGTGCCATCATGATAAGGCCTGCAGTCTCTCCAGTCCCTTGAAGTAATCACTAACAGCACTTTCCTGCAAGGTTCTTCTCCTCTTTTTCATCTAGTAAGGATAAAGTGAATCTCAGGTGTATTTGAAAAACATATGTATCTGTGCAGCAAACCAGCTGAGATTTTATGGGTCCTAATAAAGGGAAGGTACACCTAACATTCCTCTACCAGGGCTGGGATCTACCAGCATACACACAAGATGAATCGAGTTCATAAGAGGCAGAATTCTCCAAGGGTACTTTCAGTGTATCTTAGAAAAGTTCTATTTTGAAATAGATGTAGCTTTACAAAGAAGAGAACTACTTCTATAGGAGACAACAATATGGGTACACAAATAATGTCTTTTGCATTTTTTTTCAGTCAGCAGACAGCAACATTTCTCACCCCTTACTCAGAACAACCTACTTTGTGAGTAGAAAGATCACTCGTCCTACAGACAGATTAAATACTCTGTGTTCAAGATGACAGACATTTAAAAATGTCAAAAAGCGTGTCTTCATCACCTGGCCAGCTGTTAAAGCAAGAGCAGCGATGGTTAACTCTCAGCCTCAAACCCAGAGATAAAGCCTTTCCTCCAGCTGCCCACTCACAACACCCCTTGCTACTGCTTACACCCCAAAACACCATCTGCAGTCATGAATGAAAAGCAGTTCTCCACCCAGCACAATTGTACATGCAGCCTATGGGGCATTTCCATGACGACACCAGCTGAAAATGGAACAATCAAACCCTTCAATGCAGGAAAAAATTCCTAGTATGATCAGGTTGATCTTACAGCACAAACATTTTTCTCCTCTGCCTTGCAAGAGAGGTATTTTTGTCAGTGTTTGGTATCTGCACAGAGCCAAGCACATCACCTCCACAGCACGTTAGCTGCTGGCCTCCAGGCGCTAAATGTAAGCCTTCAGTTTGCCACCTTTTCTACAGATTACAGCTGTAAAACACAGCTAACTGGGAAACTGAATGCTAAAATAGAAAAAGTACCAAAAGCTTGGGAATCACAACTTAGAATAACTTTTTATTTAAACAGTTCAGTCCAGAATCAGTTTCTTACAAAACAAGAGCAGAAGTCTGCCTGTGTCCCCCTCTCCTCATTCCTCTGTAGAAATCGGTAGTCTTGAAGAAAACACACACACACAGCCCCCCTCCCTGAGAAGTCAGGGTTAATCCCTGGCAGTCAGCACAAGCTTCACCCTCCATTGATAGAAGAAGCACATGGAGCAGGTCCTAACATTCAGCACAAGGCCAGAGATGAGTATGCTGAGGCAGACATGTGCCTAAAACAGGCAATGCATACTTACTGGCACACAGCTACATGACTTAGCTTCAAGGTGATAACTTGCTCTTTTCCCTCCTTTTCCCCACCTCCACAAAACATCAAGATCTGTCTGGATCCTTTTTCCTCATGGCCAAACTGAATACCCAAGAGCCAGTCTGTGAGTGATCTAAGTAATGGCCAAATCTGCCAGTGAACAAACTCCTAGAAATACAGACTTTTGGAAATGGAAAACTGATTGTTAAAAGCACTCTGCAGTTGCTGAGGAGTTCGTTTTCTCAACAGTTCTGCCTTGGGAGCAGACAACCATTATCTGCTTTTTAAACAAAACAACTGTGGAAGCTGACATGCTGAAACACAGCAGAATGATACTTGCCCATGTCCATTCAGTCATCGGCAAAACCAGGACTGCAAATGCTGCAGGCTGCCAGGTGTGTGCTGCACATCTGTCACACTGTCAGACTGCCTTCTCATCCTTTGAGATGAACCATGCCAGAGATACAGAAAACTTTAAGTCTTTTATTTTCAAAAACTCAAAAAAATAATACGTGATTGCTTTTGGTTTTTCTTTTTTAATAAAAAATAATCTCTTAGCTGCCCTCTCTTTTGCTGTCACCATTTACACTTCCTCAATACGCCGCTTTTTTTTGGGACTCACTGAACATGTCTCTGCTTCTCTGTCTTGCAAGGCACTGCCAGAGTCAAACTCACAGCCAGCATCAGCTGCCTCCAAAAGCAAAACATCATCAGCGTCATCTCTGCTCTCAGAGAAGGTCTTCTGGAAAAGGTCGTAGATCGTCATCTGCTTTGGATCTGGCTGAGGAAACAGAACAGAACAGGATCTGCATCCACACTGTCACGTAAAACATAGTGAGCAAAATGAGAGGACACTCGCCTTACACAGTGCACGTGTGTGTATAGATCATACCATGTATGATACGCACACACATGTATCTCATACATACATACTCAAAGACATATATATGACATGGACACTAACAGGTCTCCTTGCAAGTAGTGGGCTTGGAACCTCTCTGGAGAGTCCAAGCCAAGGCATGGATCTTGGGAGGAGTTCAACAGTCTGGTCTGTGGCATTAAAGGCAGAACAGGTGTAAGGTCACCTCTGCCAATCTAGATGTACACAAGCCAAAGCCCATTCAGCTTCTCCCAGGGACCACCAATATTCTTTCAGGTCAATTACCTTAGGATAGTAATTAGTTGACTCAGCTGTTTCGGAGAAATTGGTTTCTGAAAGACCAGCTTCGCCCAGCACTTTGATTTTCTCCTGAATCATTGGCCTAGGAGTGATAAACGGATATTACTGAAAGGAAAAAAGCATCATCAAGGACACTGCTTCATTTACTATGTGTAGATTAAAAAAGGATACAACTGGCTTGTATCCTTGTATAAAGATAGCTTTCCTACCAAACTTTGTTGGTTCTTTAACCTGTCCTGCTCTTGTTTATTATCACTGTATGCTGTCTTGGGATATCAACCAATTAAATTGGTAACAATTAGAGGATTTTGGGCTATAAACATTTGGAGAACACACACATCCGATAGAGAAACTAGCTAACTGAGGCAACACCAATGGTATGAAGTCAGAACAAGAAGATGCAGCTAAAAGGGAGTCCTAGTAGCCTGTGTGCTCAGTCTCCAAGGCAAGCAATGGTAAACCCCAAAAACAGATGCATCAGCATTTCAAGGATAACTTCCAGTGTACAGCAGGAGGAAGAATTCATCACTGGCCCAAGAGGCCGAGAGGTCCCGGCCATACCTGCAGACAGGACACTGAAAGATGCCAAGGCCACAGCACAATTACTGCATTTACCAAATAGCCTCGTCCTCTTGTTCTTTTTCTTGTCTTTAAAAAGATGCCACTGTCCTTTCGAGAGCCATATTTCTTCCCCATTAAGCACTAATGACTGCACAGACAGCATTTCACAAATAAAGGCAGAATTACTGTCATTAACTTTCCATGAAATTTGGGTGATGCATCAGTTTCCAGATCCTTGCATTGTAGGGTTATAATTACTTGCCATCATGATATTCTGGGAAGTGCACAAGTTCACTTAGTTCATTCATTCCTTTAAACAAGGTAATAAAGATGTAATTTTGGACTTTAAATGAACCAGCTGGTGGGTAATTTCTTTTCATCATTTGCAGGTCAGTTCCCTTGCAGCACTAAAGATTCCTCAGATCCTCCCCACCCCCAGATGTCAAATTCCCCAGCCCTAAGGACTAATGTCCACTGATAACTCCCACTGCAGCCAAAAAGGCTCATACCACAACTATCCAGAGGTGGGTCAATAGCACTTTTTTAATCCGTCTGAAGGGCTCACTGAAGAGCAAGAGGAAGGCAACAGTGCAGTCCTCCTCCACAGCTCCCTATCCAAGCACTCAGCAGCCAGATTTCTCCTCAGACCTGATCTACAATACACTGAGCCATCTCCAGTGTCTGCTGACTTTGTTTGAAAGTCTCAGCAGTTTACAGTACCTTAGCACAGGAATGTTCTGGGCTGTTATCTAAGACAATTCCTCCTCCTTACACAGAGACTGTAAAGGTTTTAGATGCATCAGCTCTCCCAGAATTTCTCTTACGAGCCCTTTCTTTGTCAGGTAACTACTTTTAGTCCTCCTGCTTGTCAGCCACTCAGTCATGTCCACTGCAGCCAGGCCATGTCACCAGCTTGCAGCAACTCCGACTGGCACGTATTGCTCCTCCCATCACAGGCTGTGGAAATCTGCACTGGCATTAACCCCTCACACCACATATGTGACAAACAGTGGAAACAGGTGGCAGGAGAACCAAAGTGTCTTTCTCACTTCTTACCATAAGTAGTCATCTGCTGTGCCTTTTGCCACCAGGTAGTGAACATTAACGGAGCTGGTCTGTCCAATTCGATGTGCCCGATCTTCTGCTTGGATCAAAATCTTAACATAAAAACATGACAAATAAAAAGTGAGAACTGCAACATCTAAGCAATAGTGTAAGCACCAGAGAACAGGAAGATCTCATTTCTTCTGCTTAGCAACTGCTTCTCATCTGGATCCTGTTAAGACCTGTATTCTCAAACAGACTAAGCTAAGATGTAATCTGGTACACCAGGTTCCCAAAAAGCACTGAGCAATTTTCCAAAGTAAAGGGTCAGCACTGATGATGGACCCTTTCAGGTCTTGGCTGGGCAAACCCTTTAGAGCTCTGTCAAATTAAGACAGAAGCATGTTTCCCTTTTGTGCCACCTTCTCCTGCCAGCAAGCTGTGTAAACCAGCCTCACAGGTTCAAGCCCAGGCACTTGTGGTTGCAGAGCTAGCAGACATCAGAGAAAGAAAGAGAAAAACCTTAGAGAAAGTTGCCTGCCCATTACATCCCCTAATCAGCAACATTTCTGCTCTCCAGGGAACATCTAACCCCTGTCCCCTCCAGGACACCTACCCCTGGGTTCCAGAAGAGCTCTGCAAACACCACCAGATCTGCAGCAGACAACGTCAGGCCCATGTTTGCAGCAGTGAGGGAAAGGACAGCCACAGCCTGCTTCTCTGAGAACTGGAACTTCTGGCACAGAGACTGCCGCTCAGCTGAAGATGTGGAGCCATCGATGCGAATGTGCTCAATGTGCTGTGAAAAGGCAGAAGATGCTGTTTAGAGACCTGGTGTCCCCTTTCTTGGATACTCCTTCCATGTTTTAGCAGATTCCCTGTCCAATGCTGCCACTGAGCAAAGTCACCAGTGCCATTGTAGGTTATAGTCTGGAATGTTATCTTAAACTATTCTTCACACTGCCCCCGCATGCTTTAGGAGCATCCATGGAAACCTCACATGAAAAGTTAGACAAACAATTTTGAAGTCAAGAGAAATGACTAGCAGGTGTATCAAGTCTCCCTACAGGATCTTAGTTCAAAAACGTAAGACCACCACAGAGATAAAGGCAGGCAGGGATGGTGGGCTTGGGTAGCTGCATTCTTCCTCTGAGGAAAGCCTGGAGAACAAGAGCCACACAGGGTAACACTCCTCCAAGAATTCACAAGCTGCAGGGCAGACAGTGGAATTAAAAAACATTAAATACAATAAAAGCCGTTCAGCTAATACAAAGTGCAGCCCGTGAGGCATTCACCCTGACAGCTCAGCTCCCTCAGTGAGGGGCGCACTCAGAAGCACAGCAAGTAGAAATTATCTCTGTCACTAACTGTCCTAAACTATCTGACCACCATAAATCCAGTCAGCTCTTCAACAGCTTTGAAGCTGGAACAGTGATAAAGTTAAGACAAATCAGTCAGTCACTTACTTTCTTCTTCAGCTCTGCAACTATTGCATCCAGCATTATCTTGTGATGAGCAAATACCAGGAATTTATTATTCCCACTTTCCAGTAACTCCAGGATGTATTCTCTACATGAAAAAGGAGAAACACCAAAACACTATAAAATTATGTGCTGAGAGTATACAGACTTTGCTCACAACAAATTTTGAAGATACTGCCCATCTACACACAGACACTAGGAAAAAGGCTAGCATAAAAAGCTGCAGTAAAGTGCAAGTAGCAAGTCAAGTCTTCTATAGATTAAAATACAGAAAGGAAAATTCCCTCATTTTTTCTTCACCACAGGCAGACAGCTGCTTACATTACACTTGAGTATCAAAGAGAATCAGTTTATTATATCCTACTTGGAACATGACACCCCAGGCCAATCAACTGAAGGTCATCTATACTTAATTACAATCTGTCTCACCCATCTTTATTTCTAACTTCTGCACAATCACAATACACTAAAACAATCTGTATGCAGTTCAGCTTCCTGGGCTTACTTGGGATTGTTTTTATATCAGAAGAAATCATCTCTCAACACAGTGATCAGAAAAAAAAACCTTTTCTTGCAAGAGTTCCCACTGACAATTTACTCCAGCTTAAGAATCTAAATTCGTCAGCTATTTCCAGGAGTTATGCACATGCATATAGGCTAATGGCCAATGAAAGGCAACGAGACTCCTTTTAAATGACTTAAATGAAAACATCTAGCTTTTCCCATGGACTAGCAGCACAGCTACAGAACCCATTTCTGTGTAGTAACTTGTATTACAATCAGGTCAACTGGAGCCTGAGGAACACCTCTAAGCCCATACAGATGATACAAATGTCATCTTTTCTTTGGAACAGCAAAGTTGTTGTGAAGATCAGGAACACCAAGACCTTGGCTAAATACAACACATCTTTGGTCAGTAGCAACTGTCACAAAGGACCAAGAAGGATTTCCAGCACTGTATTAAGATGGCAGACAACTTTGCAGGGTTCCTAATATTCAGATCCCCATTACATGACAGTATTATTTAACAAAGAAATCTGGGAGAGAAGTGGGACTGATGGATTTAAAAAAAAAAAAATCAAAGCAAACATTCAGAGTAGTAAGCAGATGCCAACCAACACATCACAATTATTTTGTATCTCATTCCCACATTCGAGTTAACAAATGGCAGGTCATTTCAGTGGAAGCAATGGAAGATGTGTCATCAAGGGTAAGACATGAGAAGTGCTGATGATCATAGGACAGTACCATTAGTTAGATGGTACTGTACCTTAGCACCTTCTAGTAACTGATACTTTAAATGCTAGAAAACCTCAGAAAAAGATGGACTACCAGAGAGTCAAGTAAACAGCACTTCATGGTTTTATATTCAGTTCACACTTGCAACTGAAATAAAAAGAAGAAAGTCTTCTAACTGTTCACTGACATAAAAGGAAGGAACTCTTCTACAGAAATGAATGCTGGGACTATGAAGTGCAGTTCTGTGCCAAACAGGAAAATTTTGCAGCAAGGTCTGTGACTGTGAAATCACACAGTGCACATCAGTTGGTCCTTACATTTGGAGAGCTGTGGAAAGTAGACCATTTTCATATTATTAGCATACTACTTATTAGAAAGTTATGCTATGCCCTAAAGCAACTCCTTTGCAGTCCCAGCAAAAAGGCTAAGGATGAAAGGGCACAGAAAGAAATTATTTCTGGAGAAGAGAGAGTTAAAAGCACACCTGGTAAAAACTTTTGCTACTGAGGTCCCATGTGGGCCCTGTGGAAGAGCCAAGAACTTCAGTAGGAACTGTGAGATTCCTAAAGCATGCTACAACTAAAGCTCAGCCCATCTCATAAGCTTTTTGGTTCAGGATTCCTGCTGCAGCAGAACTACAGCATTTGTTTTCTCAAATTCTGTTGATGCTTTTAGTTGCATTATTCTCCTGCTCCTTAAATTGAAATAGGGTCCAGACCAGGGAATCTGCTCCAAGTCCCAAACACAAAGTCATTTTAAATGATTCAAATGACAGTTTAGATCTGTATCTGGAATGAAATCAGAAGACTTATTCAGCCAAAGAACTCCAAGAGAAGAAAATGTTTAGTGCATTGTAATTACAATCAAGTTTTTCTAGGCTGACTTGAAGCTATGCTCCATGTCCCTGCACTGTTATCTCTAAGGCACTGTCTCCCTGTTCTCGGCAGAAAACCACATTTTACTGGGCAAGAATGAGGCAATGACACGGCACTTACACGACTGAGCGGATTTTAGCTTCTGCTGTTCTGCTGAAGAACACAAGAAGAGCTTCCTTCTCCTGTTGTTTCTGTAGAAGGAAAAGATAAACAAATTTGAGTCTCAAAACTGCTTTTTCTCCTTCTTGTTTACAGATCTGGGATGTCTGCTGCTGCCAATAAACACTTTGCTAGGAAAAAAATCAGCCTAAAAAAGCACAACAATAGAGGCCTGGTGGGGGAAGTCTCCTACTCGCCACTGGGTACGGCAGATACTCACACAGCCCTGACACCTCCCTTCCTACCTCCCACTCAACTCCTACAAGTTGGATGACAAGTGTATCACAAATGCCGTTTTAGTTGAGAGTGCGTGTCCCAACTAAAATGGCAAGGAAAAACCCTTAAGTTCTTATAGAACTGTACTAGCAGCCTAGGAGCCTAGAACACGCATTTTCCACCCATACAAGGAAAACAAACAAGAAAAGCAAAAATAAACCCTTCACATTTTTGGCTACTGCTCTGTTCACAGTAGCCAAACAACTCAAACGAGGCTGTTTTTGTAGGCTGAATGAGATTACAAAGCTAGACAGGAGACTAAGTAGAGAGGCAGAAGATATGAAAGACAATTAGAAATTACTAATAAGAGAGAAGAAAAGAGAGGAAATGGTATTTCACACAAAGGGACAAACTAGACCACTTAGATCAAAAGCAAATCAAGCTGAGCTAGTTTTCACTGTGCTGTACACTCATTTAAAACTGCCTTCACATAAGGTGTGCCTCTGACCTTCTTTGGAACTCAGGGTACTGTTTTTTCACTAAAGAGTTTTTTAAAATAAAAGTACCTGAAATAGCAATGACTGGTCGCGAAAATAGTTTCTGACTTACACTTTCATATCCTTTGGCCATCTTCTTTGCTTCAGCTGCCAACACAGCTTTGGTCTTTGCACTAATGCCTTCAGGAGCCACCACAACCATTTTGCGCTGCTTTGCTGGAAGCTGGGAAAGCACATCTGATTTCAGACGTCGGATCATGATGGACTCTTCCAGCAAAATTTTTAATTCAGTTAAGTTGGATGATCCAGAGTAGTCCCAACCCCATGGCATCTGGGAAAGATCAAAGCAGTTATCAATGTCAAACCTATAAGAGACTGCTCTGCAGGCAATCGAAAAGCAGAATACATTTCCAGGGAAACTGGACAAGGCACGAACTTGACGGTTAGCAGGAGATTTGACAAAAATGGCAATAAGGTAGAAACGTACAAACTAATCCAGCCAACACGGAAAGGTTACTTACAAGCTTCCCTTCTTCCTATCTACAAGAGCTCAGGAAGGTGCAGGGAAGAAGACTATGCAGAAAGGTGGCAGGGATCCCTACTCCAGCTCTGTGCCCTGGTATTCACTATGACACAGCAAGGTCTTGCTGCTCTCCACCTGCAGCTTTGAGCAGGCCAAGAGAACTCACTGCGGTTCTGTGTATGCACATTTACCTCAGCTTTAAGCAGAGAGACACACAAATATATACCCTAACAGCAGGAGGACAAACATCCTTAACCCAGGTGCCTTCACTGAGTTGTTACACTTGTCTGACATGCTAGGTCAGAACTGCCTGTTCTCCACTGTGACCTGACTCCTGCTCTGCTTCCTGACATACTCCATTTCTGCCATTACCATGTTTGGCTCAGACTCAAGCAAACCATAAAAAAAACTGTGGCCCAAAAGACATCACTCCAAACATTGTCTCTTCAAAGCATCATCACTTCAAAGCTCCTGTGAACAAGCCATTCATTTACTCCTCCTTGAAGCACTCCCCTCTGAACCTGCCCTATCCTCCAAGATCCTGTGTGCAGGCAATATACACCTGTTCAATTAATCTCAGCTCATCACTTCTCCTACCAGTAACTCCCCAGCCTATCATTTGTTCTCTGAGAAAGAACAACAATGGCACCAAAATTGGTACATTCCCTGAAAGAAGCATCTTTCAAACAACTTTCTTTCAGAGAAGAGACCAATACGGTTTTAATGCTGAAGCAAGGGGAAAAAAGAAACCTTTTTGCAGAAATTTCACAAGTAAGTATAGGGAATAGAGCTACAGGAACTCTGAAAACCAAGGTGGGGAGAGAGGTGAAATCTTTCTCATAGCTCTAGTTCTAAATAATATTGGCAGTGTCCAGACATACAACCTCTGGTCTTGGAATAACAATCCAAAGTAAACCACTACATATTCCCTCCTGGAATGCATATAATAGAGATGTGAGGAGCCTCAGCACCAACACCTTTGATCGGCTGCTCCACTCGTAGTGTACTACACTAACTGATAAAACAGATTTAACTTTAAAAATCTATATTGCTTTTGTCTTCCCCAAGAGAAAACTGCTACAACACACAAATGGAAGTAAAAGAGAAAGAAGCTCCAAAGTATTCACTGCATCCTCCATCCTCTCCTAGAATGCATGAGACAAAAAATAAGTCACACTAGCCATAAGGGTAGTCACGCTACTGACTGTATTAAGGGGTGGTGCTTTGATGGAACAGGGATGAGACCATGCTGTGGGACAGGAAGAGGAGGAATGAAAGAGCTTATAGGCAAGTAAGACCTCTATGATATCCAGAAGTGAACGTTCCTACTTCAGGTTGAGATAAAACAATCTGCAATCCTATTGCCATATTGTAGTGATGTGAACCATTAACTGACTTCAGATTCTGGTACTTTTGCCCACCATTACACTCAATTGACTTAATCTATTCCTACATAATTATGGCACCATCTGATTAGCTACAGTTGGTTCATTAAAGCAGGAAACAATTCAAACCCTAAACACAAAGCCAGTTTGAATCCTGTAGAATTAAAACTTAGGCTCTGACAAGAGCCCAGTGGTGTAGGGCTAGAGTTAATAAGCCCACCTGGATCTTAGCCAACCCCTCAAAAAACCAACATGGGTATCACTGCTCTGCTTCCCTGAAACCAAGAGTGCAACACAGATGCACCCCTCAGTCCATGAAAAGCTAGCTCAAGTCTAGCTGGGTTTATCAGCTTTAGGCACTCTGCATGAAAGCTGACATTGCTGGCCACAGTCTTTATGCTGCCTTTCTGCATTTCTCAGGCTCCGTGGGCCCAGCAGAGCAGATGTACAGAACCAAAAAGGACCCCCCTGGTGCTGTGCCCAGCCTTCAAAGCCCACTGCCCACACTGCTCAGTGCACTGGTAGCTGAGTAGGAGGGATCAACATGATTAAGCTGCTCAGCAAGGCCTGCTGTGGGGCCTGGATGCTCCTCAGGCTACCTCTTTTCATTTAGAAACCCATGTTTTCCCATGTTCCACTTCCATAACAAGCAAGTCATACATATGTTTTGTGTCCATGTAGCCAAATTCATTTCAGAAGAGCAGCATCCTCATAAGGCAAAGAACAAGGCACACACAGAGCCAAGACACCATCTACTGTCGTGTTAAAAAGCACATACAGGCAGACTCCCCACAGTACGTTTAGGTTATATATTTCTTATGGTGCTGGAACGATTTGCGAACAAGGAAACATCCTAGCTCTTTGCTGCACCTAGCTAGCTACAAAGAGATAATTACTTCTGGAATCATTAAAATTTAGTTTAGTATACCCCATTGTGGAGAAGAAAAGAGAGAAAACAGAAGGACATTTATTTTGCCAAAATACACATCTGGCTTTGATCCATAATGTTCCAGACACATGCTCCCAACTGTGATTTTCTTACCAAAGTGTTACAGCATCTTACATGAGTCAGTAAACTTATTACAGTGTTAGCAGAAGCTGCCAAACTCTTACAAATTCAGAGCATGAGCTCAGATAGAAATTACTTAATATTTGCTAACATCAGCCAGTTTGAAAAATGAATTCACAGCATGTATTTTGGGAAACAGTCTTGGGATAGCTTGTAAATAACAGGTGACATTTCACTTGCTGCATTTTTAAAAGTATAGATGCTGGGAAGTTGAATTAATAAAAAACTATAAACTTTTATAAGTTTTCTAATCAGATCTGCCAGATATTTGCAATTTTCTGTCATAAAATCTTGAAACAGAAACTAGTCAGACTTTGGTTTTAAATCTAATTGATTTGGTTTGCCGATTTTTCTTTAATCTTATAATGCAATTGGACTTATTATTAATACCAAAACATTTTTACATAACACCTTTCATCCTTACAGATCTTCAAAAGCCTTGCAAAGCCACTCTGGTTCTGTGCAATTCTACCTCCACTCATAATGCTGCCAATTTCAAGACAGAAAGAACTTAATTTGAGTATTGACAGAGGAAGTACCACAACAGTTCTTCAGAGAGGATGCAACTCCTAACACAGTCTCAGATTAGAGCTGCAGCAACAAACACAAGGGACACTCTACAGTCATGAAGGAACCAACTACAATCACCCAAACACCTTTTAAATTTATTCATTGCCGAGTGGGTCTATGGCAACCCAATATTCAGCAGTTCCATCTTTTTCTCTAACACTATCTGCATCTCTTCATTTCCAGCAGCCTCTCTTCTCCAAATAACCAAATTCTTCCTAGGTTCATGCTATCATGTACTGACATTAACTGTAACAAAATGTCCCAGGTGAGCATGGAGAAGACCAACAATGTTCAGCTGACTAGGAGAGGCAGGTCAAACACAGAAACAAAGCTGTACTAGAATCCCTGACGAGGTTTTGAAGGGAAGCTGATATAGATTGTGACCTCCACGTTGAGTTTCACTGCAGGTTGAAAAGTCATTTACACTGAACACACTGTTACAACCTGGATCCTGTAAAACAATTTTATTTCTTTTATCCAAGGTCCATGTGCCTCATAATTGAAATGACAGCTACTTGTGCAGAACTTTACCCTTAATAAGGCTTATCAAAGTCTAAACCTACTTAGACTCACATGCTGCAAATCAACTTCCTTTTTACTGCACAAAACCACGAAGATTAAACTGTATCTCTTCATTTCCCTCTAGGAAGCATTCAGAGAGGAACGCTCAGAAAGGAATCTTTCCGTTTTAAAGATAATGAAGCTTAGCAGAAGATTTGGCCTTTCCCTCCATATGATTCCTGCTATGGATGGAGACCCAAGGCTGATGCTCTGTGATTCTGCAGGCAAACAGCCTTAATCTAATCCATGGCATCAGCACATGACTGCCAAAGCCACTGAAGTGCTCCTCTCACTTGCACATTTGCACAAACACAGAACAGCACCACACTGGCTATGAAAGCAAAAGCGGGCATTCAGATCTAGGAAAAAGGGGATTCCAGAATTTTATATGAGACTGCAGTAAGAATCTTCTTGGTGGAAACTTGGTATGTATGTTAGCTACCCCAAACAGAAAAGAAAACAAACACAAAAGCCCTACAAATAGCTGTAACTATTTTTATGGCATACACTGATGATGTTCAGTTCTTCAGTAAGTATTTCTGAACACTGAAATTGTCATTTGGTGTTTCCAACCACTTTGCTAAATACTCTGAATTAGAGCTGTAGGGAGATTTGAGTCCCTCTTCTGTGTCTATGCAACCAGCACAGAAGATCCTAGAGCCTCCTTGTACAAGCAGCAGCAGCAAAAGCTCTTCTCCTAGCAGTGTGTGTTCCAACACACATGGCAGCCCTAGGGATGGCAAATCCAAGTACAGGTGAGTTGCCCATACCTTGGCAGCAAGGCAGACATTTGCTATCATGACTGCAAATGCTGGCTTCCTGCAAAGCCAAATTCTTGCAGTGGTTGGACTCAATAACTCTGTGGAAACAACTGCTGAGCAGCTGGCAGAGGAGTTATTTTCAAGATATGCTGAGGACTGCATCCATTTCCTAAATTAGAAGAGGATGGAATACAAAGATAGACTATAATTAATTTTTTTACTTACTTGGAGGTATAAAATCCAAAATCCCAAGCAACAAAGGCCTTTATCAAACAGTGACTAAGACTAGAAACTGGTTTTTTTTTGATTGGGTTCTTTTGGTTGCTTTTTTATTTTCTTAAATCAATTAGCCCAAAACCTGCAGCTGCTTAAAGGGCCCTTAGTTACTCTGCTCCTTTAAAAACTCGGGGAGGGGCAAGATCTGATAAGAATAGGCTCCTTTCACCAGTTATGGCCACATTTGTTTGGGGGTTTTTTCCGCCCACAAGCTTTGTATTTCCATGGCTTTTAAGGCAAGGAGCACTACTGCCTTCATGTCTCAGGCCCCCCACTGCAGCACCTAGACCTCTTCAGCTTAAGAGCTTTCAAAATGTTACTCTGCAGAGAGACTTTCTCAAAAAAAGATGTAATACCAGGCAGAAAGAAGAAGGAAGAAAGGAAAAAGCCTCCACATTTTGAGAAAACTAGAGTGCTGTTTACAGAGTCCCAGCTTGCCACTTTCCCACAGAAGTACCTTCCTGGCATCACAGTAGCGCAGGCCAAAGGAGTGGAACTGTGGGAAGAAAGTTGGCTGGACAGCGGCGATCTGCGTGTAGAGCTCCGCGGGCCGGGACATGGCCGGCGTTCCCGAAAGCAGGATCACTCTCTTGGCAGCCTGGGAAAGCCAAGCAGGGCATCATTAATCATACAGCTTACAACAGAGCAGAACTTAAGCAGTCACCCCAGCCCTGAAAGAAAATCCCAGACCCCCCTGTTCAAGTGCCCTAAATGGAAGAGAGCCTCACCTTCACAGGTACTTTCAGCCATCACTGCCTGAAGACACTCAAGGACACTGCTTCAAACTTCCAGGGAGTAGGACAAGCCACACAGTCACTTAATACCCATCCACATGCTCTAAGGGAAGGGGACGTCCATTTTTACTACAGTACTTTCTGAATCAGCATTTACCCAGTAGACATGTTAATCTTATACCTGGCTCAACTTTTCATTTGACATCAGCTATCACAGGAAAATGACACAACCTCTTAGGTGGATCCCCACCTCCAAAATAAATTCTCTCATAATAAACCTGCCAGAAGAGATACAAAGAAGAAGGATTTTTTTCTTACTTCTCTGTTCATTTTTTTTAAATTATACTAGCAAGGGTCAAAAAATGAAGCTCTCTGAAGCAGGGCCAGAAGAAGATCTGACAGCCAATGGTGAGTATAGGCACAGCTGGCTGGATGCTAGAACATGAGAGAATAAATACAAATCATGTAAGAAGATTGTAAAATGTGCTGTAAGGGAGACAGGAGAGGGCAGAAAACCTGTATCTAAAGTAGGTGCTCCCAAGAAGTGGGGGAAAAAATTACACTATAGACATTAAAGTCTCCAAGATCCACTTCTACCTTCATACCACCACTATTACCTAATTCTATTATTAGATAAAAGCTATGAATTTCTACTGCTGTAAATTCACATACTATAGTTAAATTACATGTGCCTTGCAATTTCCTGCATGGTTTAATGCAGGTTCATTAAAATAACAAAGATTGTTGACTGACATCTGTACCAACAGCTCATTCACATTTAAATGGAAAAGAAAATTAAATTCTTTTATCATTTCACTGAGATGAACAAGTCATCCAGATCTCTTCAGCTGTTTCATCCACTTACCAACGAAATCTGGTGGAAAAAGAGTTCCGGAAATTAATTTTAAGACTCTATCAGCTATTTATATATAGGCTGTGATCAAGGTGGGACTTGCCTTCTCCAGTAATCCCTATTAAACAGATCAGAGGGAAATGTGATCACCACCAGGATCAGACAATTCCCATGAACATCTAAAAAAGCAGGATATTTACTGAACTAAGTAAGAGGAGAGGTCAAACCTTTGAACGTGTCAGAAGGTTAGAGTTAGTTTGCACAAGACAGGAGTGCCTATGCTACTCGAGAGAGGAAGGAGTCACAGAGACCAGAGATACCAGCTCCCATGAGGAAACAGTGATCAAGCAGAAATTAGGTCATTTTTTAAAATTAAGGTAACACTAAAGGACAACTGAACAGAAACTAGACAGTATCTGAAACCTTGCAGAAACCTTTGAGGAGGAAACTGACACTACCCCGAGAAATCTGCTGAAACGCAAGACAAGCAAGTCCCACAAGTGCAAGAAACCTCCAAATTAAACTTGTTCCTCATGGACCAACAGAAGGTAACTGCCAGAAAAAGGAAAACGTGAAGGTCATGGGATTACAGACATCTCATGTAAGAAAACTCTGGATCAAGCTAAAGCAAGAACACACTCAAAACAGACCAGGGACATAATAAATGCAACATAAACCCAACTGTATTTGAAAGGGTTTATGCCATTCTCAAGGCTCTCGCTCTTCAGAGGGTGTTCCCCAGGAGCTGCACAAGATGAGGTTGGAACACTAATTCCCCAGTAGTCAAAACAATTAGTCAGGCTCCTTCCCCAATCCCTAAATAAGTGTCAAAAGAGAGGACGATGAAGTTACAGGTTATTTGAATTCTAAACTTGTCCAGCTGCTGCTTTGCTGTGTGTAACTTATTGCTGAACAGACAGGGTATTCAACCACTGCAAGCTCTTACTAAAGGCTGTGACATGTCTTCTAATTAACCATTTAAAGCAAACTGAAAAGTAAAAAAAAAGCCAATAGAAACAACAACAAAACCAACCAACCAACCCAACCCCAAAAGACACTAACTCTACAAGAGCTGTGAAGAACTTCAGAAATTAATTCCAGAAAATTACATGGAATATAGGTGGTCTAACTCATTATCCCAAAAGTCCCTTTCAGTTTTAAAACCTGTGACAGATGGAGCTTGAGAAAGAACAGAAGAAAAAAAAAACCTAGGACGAAAAATTTCCAAGTGTTGAAGGCTGACTTAAATTCTGGATGAAAGAAATGGATTTGATTCCCATTTCTTTTTCTAGTGGCAACTCATTTTGAATAGATGCCAATAAAGATTTGCTCCTGCAGAGAAGTCTCTGCTGATCACTGCTTAATTCTTGTTTCCTGCTGAACCTTCTATGCTGGCAAGAGTGAGCATGTAGCCTCTTTCTTCAACGATCTACAACAATAATATGGAACAACACCACAGAAAATAAGATTGCAGGGGCCAGAAAGGACTTTCTAACAAAATCAGATCCGTAATCAATTGATACATATTTCCACACAGAAGAACTAACATTAGCTGCTCAGTTGCATTTAGGCATGAAGTTCATGGAACTGGTGGAGACCTGGTCTGCAGTTCTCATTTACTAAGTAGCCTAACACAAATGTGGCTTTTTAGCATTACACAATACGCCAGCAAGAATTAATTCCACAGCTGAGAAAACATTTACAAAAGTCACTTTTGAAAGTCAAAGAATAATTTATGAAATGATGGCTCTTACTTTAGAGGTCAAGACACAGCAACCAATGATTCAAAGGGGAGTAGGCGAGGCGGAGGGGTTATGTGACAAACAAATAATTGAACATGCAAAGAGCCTCATTAACATACAATGGCTGTCTCTGTGTTAAATGAATTTCACAGCATGAGCTCTGCCATATGCTATCAGACTGACATACTTTTTAAAGTAAGCGTGGCTGGTTCTGGCTGTACAATTACTCGTGTCCCCAGTTTTTGCTTACTGTGTCATTTTGAACTGCTTAGCTTAAGAATAGCTTATCTTGCAAAATGAAAAATCTGAGAAGGACCATAATAATCACCTGATGAAATAGAAGATGTGATAAGTGGGAAGAGTAGCAGCTGCTTTGAAGAGTCTGTTTCTGTACTTGGGCAAGAGATAGGGCTCTGCATTTCATAAGATGATCCTACAGTAATTATTCCAAAAAATATAAATACTTTTCCCTATTGTTAAGTGACATCTAGACAGACAATGTGTGTCAAACAGCAGTGATAAGCTATGACAGAAGCAAATTAAACTGCCTTCCTATTCCAAGAAGGAAAAGAAATTGGAAGGTAAGAGCAGATCTGAAGATGAAGCCCTGAGGGCCCACAGCTTCTTCAGTTTCAAGATGAAGTTCCTTCTCTCAGCAGGTGACAATAAGGAAAGGTTTATTTCTCTAATCCATTCAGATTTGTAACACCTAAAGACAGCTGCTGTTTATTTCCCAACAGAAATAGTAAGTTTTGTGTTCCCTCCTCACACTCTACCTTCAGCATGGACCTGTTTCCCTCCATTATTTTTAAGATGCTCTATGGCAACAAGCACAAAAGGTTTAGATTCCAGCCACACAGTGTATTTGGACTCCCACAACAAAACCAAAGACCTTTAACCCTACAAACATCAGGATGTGCATCAGACTATTAACTGAAACAGCAGCTCAACGGGAACAATCAAATTAGTAATATTACCCACATGTTAGAGAGCGATATTCATAGAGAGCACAAAGAGTATAAGAACATTTAATGCCACTGGAATTTCTGATTAGATAGTACCCTTTATTTTTCAGTTTTCAATGCAATTCTTCACTACTTATTGTCATGCTTCCAAAAAACTCATCCATTTTCCATTGGGATCTTCCCCAGTTTCCATGCCTTGCAGTATTCCATGCAATTACAGAAGAATAAAGACCATGCAGCACCTTGGCTGGTCAAAATAGGTAGAATCCTTTCCACTCTGGTCCCCAAGAGATCCTACTACAAATCAGTGAAAAACTTTTTTTTTGTTTCTTCTCCATATACATCCCTGAGGCTTTGTTGTTTTAAGGATATTGGTAGTATGTGCATCCCTCTCCTATGTTTACATCTCTGAGCCAGTCTAATCTCAGAAGGAAAAAAACAAAATGCTTACAAGAAGTGTAATACTATTGACACTTTCTGCCTCCGAGGGAAGCAGATGCAGGGCAGAGGTGAAGGGAACAACCAGTATTGTCAGTATGCCTAGGAGAACTTAGTCCCAAACATGAGACTACAGGAAACAGCAAGATGACAAGTAGGTCCTATTACCAATTGCCACAGCTTTGAATTAGGGGCAAGGACATGCCAGGCCTAACCAGGCCTTTTGGTGATGCAACTACAGCCCAACAGTATGAAGCTGCTCTCACTTTGATGTGCTTGCAAACAAGACACAAAGATCACTTTGAACACAGCAACCTCTAGCCCTTGAGTACTGTGAGAGGTTCTGCAGCTGGGGACAAATCTCAGGCAGCTGCCAGCACAGACCTGCCAGTGTGAAAGCGGGCTGACTTCGAAAGCAGGATTTTTGCCACATGACCAAACATCAAAGGACTGTTTTCTACTACAGTTTTCAATCCATCCTTCTCCATAATCCTGCAGGGATGCACAGATACTTCTCAAATCCTTTTAACATAGAGAAGGCAAGAACAACAATATTATCCTCAGCAGCCTGTTTAGCCACACCTCTTATTCAGTAATTTCAAGGTATCTTGTAAAATAATGAAAATACTCCCAATTTCTACCCCACTGGCTACTTACTACAAATATCACATAGTATAGTTGTTAATTTCAGTATTCAAGTGATGAAACCTGATATTTTGGCAGTATACGAAATCATTGCTGTGATGTGTTGTGCCAGTAGTGACCACAGCATCACTCACTAGGAGCTGAAGACACAGCTGCCAAAGGGCATAGTTTTAGAGCAAAATGCCTATGTTGGAAAGCAAGGAGAGAAGAAAAATGGCTAGTACAGAAAATACTTCAGAAATTGTAGTCAGCAAGCAGAACGTCTAATACAAAACATCTGGTGCTGCATGCTCACTGCAGGTGAGATAACGCACGTATGAACATGAAACTTTTAATGCTTTCAGAAGACTGAAATTCAGTTTCAGAAGCATCAGCTCTCAATTCTTTAAGACCAGTGATGTGACAGCATAAAACTGTAAATTCTCAGGAAGTGCATACAGGCAATTAACCTCTGCCTAACAGCTACCATCTTTCACTCTCGTATCTTGCAGCCTGCAAATAATTTTGACAAGCTGATCCTTACAAAGCTTCAAGTAGCAAAGGATGAGGCTGCTTTTTGAGCATTTTGCAACGAGGCGAATTTGTTATTTTCCACAATTTTCAGACATACACCCTAATTATTGTATTTCAAACTACTCATAGAGTTGAACCTCCTACTTAGTTTCCAAACATTAAAAACCTGAAGTGATTTGAAAATCAAGAGAAGACATGAGTCAGGCCTTTAAGGGGAACAACCAAGTTATTCAAGGACAACTACCTTCAGCTTGCCATTAAGACTCTTGCACATTAAAGTTGGTTGCTATAAAGCCATCACAGATCAAATCTTCTCTTTATACATACTTGCTGATTAATTGCTGAAGAGGAACTGCATTTACCTTCTTCTAATGTACAGACCCTGCAGTGTCTAGAAACTACCCATAACCTTAATCTGTATCTGTTAGAGGCTACCAGGGAGAGTTTGATTCTTCGATCCCAGGACAACAGGAAAACATTAGAATTTACATTTCCCCTGGTATTTTATAACTGACTATTGCCTCCCTTCTGTGGGCCACTTGTCCCGCTAAGCTCACATTCTGCCATTTCCCAGTAGTTCTGTACATGTAACCAGCAGGAATGCTCCTAAGCCCCAGCCACACAAATACATTGGAAGCCTGCAGTAACAGTCTAGAACCCTAAAACCAGGAAAGGGCCCTAGGCAGTGTCATTCTGACATACAGCAGCGATTTGTGTGCCAAGAACCAACTGATAATGATTATTTTCATTTAACAAACTATTTTGACACCACTGTATTCTTTCTACTCTCTCTGAATACATTCAGTAAGTTCTGACATTCCCTTTTCTCTGTCACCACAGAACTCATCAGTGGCAGTACCACAATTATATCAAGGGACCTTCTGAAGTTGTTTTGTTAGGTTTTGCCATCTAATATTTGTATGGAAACAAGTCATAAAGCCAAATTTCACTCTTGGACCTACACTATTACCTGGATTTCCCCTTGCACACCAAAAGAATTCAGCTGTTGGCTCCTAAACCTGGTGAGTGGAGCAACACTCCCCCGGGAGCCTGACGTTTGCAGTTTAGAGGTTTAGCACCCAGCATACACACCTTGAGTAGAGGCATGGCAGCTTGGCAGCGTGCAGTTTTTGTGTTTTTCAGGAAATGAGATTCATCCTGAAACAAAACAAGCATGAAAGCAAAGTCAGTTCGGATCCACAGTCCAAATGCAGGTTACAGAACAAATTCTGTATTCTCAGCTATCTAGTATTACAGGCCTTTCATTCAGGATATTTCAGGCATTGAGATAGTCACATCAAATCCTAAACAAAAAGACAGGATGCAGAGTAGCAGGCTTCCTGCACTCAAACCTGCAGCTGCAAGCAAACGGAACAAAAATCAAACCTTGCAGGCATGAATCATAAATGAACACCAAAAAAAAGTGAGCAGAGGGGGCTGGAGAGGGAAGGAGAAAGAGGAACATTATTTCCATAACTAATACTCATTTGCCCCTCTGTATCTTTTAAATGCAGCAAACATAGGAGGCCTATACAGTGCCAGTTCCCTTAATAATGGGTTAATGCAAATGATAAGGAAAAAAGAAATCTAATTAAGATCCAACTGTTCTGCTGATAGGGCTCACCAGGTGGGTAATAGTCTCCTACTTCAGACATCACCCTCAAATGGGCTTCACTTCTACTGCTATAGTAAGGCAGAACTTAAGGCACAAAAAGCAATCGGCACCCTCCAAGGGTATATTCTCATCTTTCCACGTGTGTGGAAACAAGCATGCAAAGACAATGCAGCTGCTTAGCCTCTCAGGCACAGCCTTCTCCCTCCTAAATAACAAATAAGCCACATTAATTTTCCCAGCCACCAAAAGAAGATTGGAAGAAAAAGCAGGAAAGCTCAGCACTCAGTAATACTACTCTCATCTGTAAAAACCTACACTGGGTCCAAATCTGAACATATAAACACACAGAAAGAACATCTGCCAGTTCAGGGCTGCTTAAAAGTTCCAAGGCAGTAGCCTCAAGCCTACAAAAGTAATAATCTGCATTTCCACCTTGACAGAATGTTTAGTCAGAGAGTGTGTAGGAGAAAAAATATAAAAATGAAAAAGATCAGTTCCCCCATGAGTAGCGTGGTCTCCAAAGAACTCCATCTATTACCACATTCCCATCTGATGCTGAGAAACGAAAAGATCATTATGTTCCAAGTGTCATGATCTTTGGACAGCTATATATGTGTGCTGAAAACTAGACTGAGAGTATCAAATGCTCGTAGTAAGCTACATATACACTTTTGCTCTCTATTGATCCAAGCTGGCTTTGAAACACTAGATGTTTAGAATTTTCAGTAACTGAAATCCAGAAAAGTGCCATTTACTGTGGCTCTGTAGAAAGATAAAAACTGGAATTTGAAGTAATTTACAAAACAAATGGTACAAGTGATCAAAGAAGGCTTAATGCAGATTGTCAGTGGAACACAAGCTAAGGGATATTTTTTTGATGCTTTACCCACATACTTGATGTTGCAAGGTTATCTAGTTTACTGGATAAACACTAACACCACCCTGAAGTCCACGACTTAAGAAGATACAATTCCAAGACTACTGTATTGACACACCACATTAAACACTTTTCTCTCCAGCAGAGGACATGACCAAGCACAATGAAATTAGAGAGGCACCATAACCAGTAAAAGTGAAAACACAGCCTTAGGAATCAGAAAGGAATTAAACTCTACTAGTTATTTCAAAATGTTTCAGAGAAACCTCATGCTTGTTCTCATGAAGACAACTGTGATCACAGCCATAATGACAAGATATTTTCAGTCCTAAATAAGGTCCACTTCACACTTCTTTGCTGTACAAAGGCTACCCCATTTGCAGCATACAATTAATTTGAAAATTTTCATGTACCACTTACAACAATAACTACTTGGAATGTGCTCTTAAGTTGCTTGTCCATCCTGCTAAGGAGATCAAAACTGATGATGTTGATCAGGCTTCCAGTTAGGTTGTCTTTGCCACTCACTATGACATTGGTGCTTCCTGGACTCAGGGATGGAAGCCATCTGTGAAATGCCTGGAGGAAGAGGAAAGAAATTAATTGCATTCTGGTGCTTATCTTCTTTGTCAAGATCCCAAAGCAGTACACAGAACATCTTCATGAATACTTAGAACATGGAGCCACCCCATCCACCATTAGACACCACTTTGGAGCACAGTCAGGGTAAGCAGCCTTCCCATGGCAACCTCCCTGGTAATGGGAACATCAAGAACAGAACTCAGGCTATAAGGCAACATCTACTTTGCATAGTAAGAAAAGCACAAACTCTATTCCTTCTTACTGGGAAAAAAAAAAAAAAAACAACAGACAACCAAAACAAAAGCAAACAAACCAATCCCAGTAAAACCCCAAAACAACAAACAAACAAAAAAAATCTGATCTGTAGTGGAAATGTGCATAACCTCCTGAAAAAGTTACCTGCTATGCTCAGAGCCAGAGAATTCTGTGACCACTGCTTACAGCGAAATTTAGTTTTCCCACTCAACAAGAAACCTAAGGTTGTGAAACACAGACTTTTGAGCAGTAAACATCTATCACTATAGCAATGTTTACTCCACGGTGAGGGTGAACTACAACTCACCCAGATGAACAAAACTCTTCCACTACCTTCTCTTCTTTAAATGTCCACCAAAAAAAACCCAAAAAAAAAAAAACAACAAAACAAAACGAAAAGATCAAGTTGACAACACACCAGCTGCTCTATGACAGCAGCTGAAATACATGTGGTAATAGTCATTCAATCAACCTCTTGAAATGCTCCACACACCAGAGCAAGCTATCCTCCCCCAAACCCATCTGTTAGCCAGACCACCCACCATTTCCCTTGTAATTTTGTCCCCAGTGACACCAAGCTCTCTGCAACATTTGAGTTCTGCTGATGTTGCTCTGCAGAAAACTGGCTGGGCCCATCAGGATCTGGTCCCTACAGAAATATAACCAAATGGTGATGAGAAATGGCATCTCTGTCTCTAGGAGCTTTGCCTGTTGACATCCTCCAACCACAATCATTCCTATCTGCTGTTCAGCAACTTCGTGCAGCAGCAGGAAGAGTTAAATGTGAGCTTCTGACATTTCTCAGTATGTGAGAAAGTAATAATTAACTATCCTTCCCCACTTACTGAAAGTACCACAACCAAAATGAGCCAACATGCAGGCAAGGTTAGATACCAACCAAAAACGTATGTGCCTGACACCAGGTCAAAATTTGAGATAAAGGTGGCAGCAAAAGGAAAGGATCTGGAAGCTCCTACTGTACTGCTTCTCCTTTTATAAAGGGTATGTGACTAATTTACACCATAAAATTGATCCTGAATTTTTCACAGGATGCTGACCTTAGTCTACAAGAAGTGCTATGAAACTGCCCTGTTAATTATCTAAGTTTCAATGCTGAACTCCCAATGCACGTGGGTGCAACACTTCTGACCCAAGAGTACCTCGCCCCTTCCCACCAGCTTCCTATGGCACCTCGACTACCAAATCACTCAGTGGCCCGAGCACAGAAAGCCAAAATAAAACATTGGTAACTCTAAGATGAAGAAAATTTCTACCAGTTTGGTTCCAGAGACACCACAAAAGCTTCTACCATTACAGTAAGACACATCTGTGCAAGAATGAACTGAGTAGATTACAGACTATAATAAATTTCACCTTCTGAATTCTTGTGACACATTTTTCTTACATCTGCATCCATCACATACTCAAAAATCAACCAGATCTCTAAAGCAAATGTCCTAACAAAACACCTCCCACAAGAGCCTCCTAGGCAGTCAGGAGTAGGGGAAGGAAGAAATCAAGTGCTCAAATTAAAAAAAAACAACAAAACAACCAACTAAAAATGCCTCATGTTTCTTAAATCTCTTGAAGGAGAATGTAGAAGTTTATTTGCAGTTGCCCAATACTTCAGGAAACCTAGCCCCAAATTGTTCCTGGCAGATATCCCACAGAAGCAATGGATTCAGGTTAGGTGTTGTCCCAGAGGTCTATAGACCTTGAGATTTCAAGTGTGATGAGCATCACTTCCTTTTTCAGTAAACAACTTTATTTTCTTTTCACCCTGCATTTTTTTGCACTACTGGGTATTAAAACGCACACCAAGATGCTCTAACAACCTGGTTATAGCACAAAACCAGCAAATCCCAATCAATGCTTTTCTCATCAATGCAATATTCCAGGAAAAGCTAAACTCCCACCTCCACCTTCTCTGGAGAGAATTTACTGACCAACAACCTCTGGCTCATCTTTTTCTCTCACAGTGAACATTTCACTAGCCTTTGGCAACCCAACAGCCTCAGTGTACAAACTACGGCAGTGATTTATTTCAAGACACATTTCTCAACCATACAAGTTTTCTTGGCCTTTGACCAACATTAATAGAGGACTCAGAGGAGTCAGCAGCATATGCTGGACAGGCCAAAAGACGTATTATGACAGACACTCAGTGATGATGATAATGGGGCCTTTTGAACAGAGTGGAGAATCCCAGCATCTGGGCCTCCGTTCCAGCCAAAGAACTGGCAAATACTGCTATGGTTGGGCTCAAATATAAGACAATTGCTTGAATGTAACTATTATCTTTGACACTGATGAGTAAAATGCCCCCTTGGAGCCAAATGACTTGCAGGAACAAAGTTAACAGAGAGTCACAGGAAATACTTTCTCTAGTTGTCCCTCTTCCCAGCAGATCAGCTGGACTACAAAAAGAAAATCAGCCAATAAAAAAAAAAAAAAAATAGGCATATACCATACAGTCAATGCCAAGCAACTTCCCACCATCAAGTTTCTAAATCAGTACAATTTTTTGTTTCTTTGCCTTAATACATTTAGAAGTTTAACTTTTGCAAAGCAGAATACAGTCTAACCATCACACGGGCTGACCATGCGCACCTGCCCAAGCTCACAGTACCTCTGCCCATGTAAACCTCACAGAAGAAGGAGTGACCACCAGCAAGGGCCATTCCTGCTGGTAATAGGCAGCAATGCAGATGGCCTGGATGGTCTTGCCCAGGCCCATGTCATCCGCGAGGAGCAAACGTCCGTTTCTGGAAATTGCAAAACTGGGGAAAATAGAGAGGGAAAGAGGAGTCAAGAAATGGGTCACTACTTGGCAACCAACATGAGCACAAGTCATGACCAAGCCTCTAATGTGGATCACCTGGAAGTGATCTGGGTTCTTCAGTAAACCTGGATTTTTTCCCTTAGTCTTCATGCAAGCGAGCAACTCTCACAAATCTCTCAAAGCCTGGAAGCTCCTGAACAGAGTGGTTCAGCCCAGTCCTTAGAGATTTCAATTTCATATGAGAAGTAGTCTCAAGACCTTACAGTTATTTAAAGCACATTCTTTCCATGGTATTACTCACATTGTGTTCCAGAGTGCATTCTGGCTGAGCTAGGAAATTATTACTAAAAACATCAGCAATTTGAGACCATTAAGTACAGACTGTCCTGGACTGCATATGGAAATCAACAAGTAATGATCAGATATGGTGGGGACAGGGACATTTAAATTTTTATCTGTACATACAATTAGTAATTTTAAATCTTTTGGGGCCTGGGTCCCATTTCCTGGTCCCTTCCCATGCGTATTTAATATTCAAAAAACAACAACAACAGAAGAGATGCACTTGGGGAAAAAAACAATTACCTTACAAAATAAAAAATCATATGACAATTATGTACATACTGAATCACAAGAGGGAGATCAGAGGTGTATCATTTGAACAATTTTTTAGACTAGCAAAATACTACTTTCCACCTGACTCATGATGAATTCTATCTAGAAATAAAACAGATGTGTCACTCAAAAAAAAAAAAAAAATCCCAGACAAGCCATACTATACCAAACAATCAAAAGCCCAGAGTGCCAGAGTCTAATGCATCCATACTCTAGAGAAATGCAGAACCCTCCATGGACAAGACAGCAACCTGGGCACCAATATAAGTTACACTATTCTAGACAAAGACTAGCTCTTAACAGCATGCAAAAAGGACATACTTCACACCTTCCCGCTGAAAGGGCATGAGGCTCGTCACAACTTTGGAGTCCACTACTGAAAGGTCAGCATCAGGAATGTCTGTCTGTGGTGGAGATCTCTGTAGCTGAGCAGCAAAGGTCTTAATTACTGCTTCAGGCAGTGGCTCCACTTCTGCAGACACGAGGCTCAGTAACACTTCCACTGCAAAGAACAGAGCAGTTTATTATCTGAAGAGACAACATACACATAACTTCCACTATGGATGTCAGGACCCAAGCCTCAACCTCATCAACAATATAATTTCCTATCCTGAAACAGCTCACAGAAATCATGGCATCACACACAGGTGTTAGCCTGGCCTCTTCTTTAAAGTCTATTTCAGAACCACATGATGAATCACATCTCCTCCCCTCGTACTTAGACTTGGTTATAAAAAAACTGAAACTCTGATGCCGTCATTCAGAGATGATTGCTACTAATACAGCTGGAGCTGGATTATTCACGCTGAGGGCAGCTTAGGGCACACTTTCATCTGAAATGAAAGTATAGATTTGAACAAAAGAGTTCCTGAAGCCTAGAAAGCAAGAGCATCTTTATCTTGACCTTGGGATTCTGTACCTCTGAGGTTTCCACCATGCCAAAACCATCAGGAGTGACCCAAGACAGTTACCTGAAGCATATCATTCATCTTCAGTTTTGAAAACTCTTTTCTCCTCCTGTTCCCCAAATTCACACAGTTGGGTTCTGCCTCCAGTTTACCACGCTTGTTTACCACATTTGGGTAAGAAAACAAGAAACATCTCAAGACTCTGAGAAACAGCTCTTGTACCACCAGCAGCAGCAGCACTCCGACAGCCATCCCTCAGGACCAACAGCCCCTCCCTGCTCAGCTGGTGGCCACTGCTGTTCTCCTGGCCAGAACCAGCTCACAGGCAGTCACTTCAGTTCCTCAATACTACTGTTCCTTCACCCATGAAGCCTCACAACTTTACCTTCCCAGCTGGACTGAAGGGATCCCCAGCATCCATTATGCCAAGACCTCGGAGCCTTCATCTTTTCAAGCCATGCATCATAACGATCGCAGCATCTAGCCAATTCTCCTCCTGGATGACCTTATTTTAGTCCCCTCCAGCAGCCTCTCTATCCCATCCCCTCAAAAATAAAAGTGTTTCTTTTTAATCCAACAGTTAATTTCCATGAAAATAAACACCAGTTTAAAACACGCAGTGAGCTATGACCATGAAAACATATTTAATGATTTTTGTCCAGTGACTATGAAATGAAAGACACCTCTACACTAAACACAAATGCAGGTGCAGATTTTTACTGCAGGAAGCGACTTCCTTTTTTCTTTAGTAGTTGGTTTGTCTATGAAGTCCAGAAGACAAAAAAAAACTGCTTGGAAAAACAACTAAAATAAGAACTCACTACACCAGCAGTAAATGCACCACAATTCAGTTAGGTATTTTTGTTTCAGTTATCTCCAAGAGGAAAACAGCAGGATGGACCCCTGCCATATAAAGGGGGAAAGCAATTCCAAGAAATATACATATGAAAAGATTTCCATTTGTGGTTGGGCAATGACCAAACTTTTTAAACTCTCCAGTTTAATTTATACTTCTTCAATAGCAGGAACTCTCTCCACCCGAAGAACAGCACAAGCTTGTTATTACACTCACAGACTGAGCTATGTGTTAGCATAATTGCTACAATTTGCTCACTGATAATTCTGTTGCTATTGTTCTGTACATGAGCTGGGAGAGTGATTAAGATATATCTGCCACCAGCATGATTCATCCAACAGACAGTTTTTAGTGAAGTGACCTTTATATAAAGATGACTGAGCAACTAGGCAAAGAGACATTAACCTCTACAAACAGTTCCCAGCTAACAGATCTCTCTGCTGGAAATGGCAACCAGCCTTTCTAAATTCTCTTTTTTTAATTCTGATGTAGGCAAATGAACATGCAACAAAGCAAATGCTGTTCCTCTAAAAGGCACGTGCTGGAATCCTCAAATGCCCTCACAAATTACACTCTGCAAGATTCACGGATTTTTTTTTCTTTTCCTCAAATCTGTGGTATTCTGAATACCTCATGTAATGTGTACAACTGCCAGCCAGCATGAGCGAGCCTATGACAGACAGGGAGGTGATGTGTCTGCTCAGACTGCCTGGCACGGGCTGCAGGATCAGGCCCTTTGCACATACAAAAGGCCTTTTGACCAAATTGTGAGCAATCATCAGCACTCACCGAAATCAGGACCTGTCAACATTCCAACCCTGCAGTTTCGTAACTGTCTCCTCCAAGACACACTCACTTATTTTCAAGACCTGGCATTCCTACCCACCACATGGCCCCACCCTACATTCCTGGCCCCACCACATGGCTTTCAGCCCTACAACCATTACTAATGTTATTAAGACATGCATCATAGAAGCATGCACTTACTCAATTATTAAACACACTCTGGTATCCCATGGAAGCAGAAGCCCATGCTGGAGAAAAACTACTCCGAGAAACAGCATTTCAGCTCTGAAACACTCATACTTCCTAAGGATGTGCATAGAGCACCTGGCTTATCATCCTTCTGAAGCTTACCCTAACCAAATTCCACAGTCACAAACCTTCACATGAGCACCAAGGCAAACACAGCATGCCAACTGGGATGATAAATAATAGTTTTAATACTTAGGACTTGTGTAATTCTATTCATCTCAAAGCACTCGATAATCTTAACTGAATAAAAACCTAAGAAGCAGATGTGCTAGAAGCATGCTGCAGGACCTGGATTATTCTGCAAAGTTGCATCTATTAAAAAAACCACACCAAAACACAGTTCTACATTTCAGTTCAGCAAGTCATAGTTTCAGCAGCATTACACAGATGCATAAGGGCAAAAGGCAACAGACAGAAACTGATGCACAGAAGTTCCACCTGAACATGGGGAAGAACTTCTTTACTGTGCAGTGACTGAGCACTGGAACACGTTGCCTCACTGGAGGTATTCCAGAACTGTCTGGATGCACTCCTGTGCCTTGTGCTCTGGAATAATCCTGCTTGAGCAGGGAGGTTGGACCAGATGACCCACTGTGGTCCGTTCCAACCTTATCCATTCTGTGATTCTGAGTTTACTGACCAACTTCTACTGAAAGCTGTAGCAACACTATGTGCTTAGATTCCACTTGCAAGGAAAAACATCATGCTCTCTTAAAAAGATTTTTCTTGTTAAGCTTTCTTTTAAGCATCCAAACAGCACCAAAACCTTTCAGTAGAGTATGAAATTCAGCTTCGAAAATGCTGCTTCAAGCAGATCTACACACTTCTGCAAGAGAAACCAGCTCTTCTTATTTGCCTCAAAATCTACTCCTCTGTGGAAGCAACCCCAATTCTAACCTGCAGCATACATCAATTAAAAACTTAATAGTTCTGTGCTGCCTGAAAAGCCATTATTACCAGCAGTAACATATGAGGCTGAACAAAAGCAGCTAGACAGAACCCAGCTGTAACTGTGGGTGATCTAGTTGTTACAGAGGTCATCATCTGACTTGAAAACCTAGTGCTCTGACCTTAAAACCAAAACGTGCTGAAATGTGTGAAATGAACTAGCACAACATCATGCACAATGCTTAAGGAATTAGAAGTGAAACTACCTGATACGTATTTGTTTGCTAAGCTTGCTGTGACATTTTATGAATTGATATACACACAAAAGGGTGTAAAGTGGGCTGGCACTGAGGATAAGGGGAACACAGCTAAAACGAGTCAGAATTTGACAGAATTTCTGTAAGGACAAGTAGGCTTGGCAGCCACCATGTCCATCTCTTCAAATTTGGCAAGTGGGAAGAAAGGAATCCATTCTCCTGCAACTTCATAGTTCAAGCAAAGATGTTTTAGATTATAAGCAATAAAAATAGCTTTGTGATAGTAAATACACCCATGCTTTAAGAAATGGTACAGAAATTCAGTGCAGAATCTGACAAAATCTAAAGTTGCCCTCCCATTGGGCCCCAAAGCACTGTCATGAATAGCACACATTGATAAAGTTTTGAGTCTGGGCAAACAGTGTAAATGTTTCACAAAACAGGAAGACACTGGCCTGATGGGTCGTTAGCAATTTGCCTTTCCAGAGTGAAAATAAAGAAGAAACGGACTTAGAATTCATTTGCCTCCCACAGACAATCTCTGTCACTGGAGAAACGCAGCTACTCACTCAGTTTGGGGTAATCCTCCAGCAGGAAATTCCACTTTCTGGTATTCATATCTGCAATAGTTACAACAAACACTGTCGTAAGTCTCTCTTAAAAAACGACTGAATTCTCTGTCCATAAGAACATGTCTGTCCACCTATATCCTCTGCATTTCAGAACCACTTTAAAAGAATTGTTACCTTGATCAAAATCAATTCTCCTCTGTTTGCTGTCACGTCAAGCTAACAGTTTGGAGAAGATTTAAAAGTTTGACCACACGTCTAGAAATGGTGGTATCACCAGAGCAAGCCAAGACCAGCTTTCCCACCTGCTCAAGGATTTTGGCAACCACTTTCTCTTCACTGCAAGAAGGGATGAAGAATGTGTGCAAAGGTTTCTATTTGTGAACCAACAAACTCTGACTTCAGTCAGTAAAACAATCACTTTCAGTTGTGCCTCTGTACCCTAGAGTCAAAGTGCTCAGGAGGGTACAGGAGGAAATTAACCAATTCATCAAAATCCAAAATGTAACATCAACGCCAGACCTATCTGGCAGGTTTATCCCTGCGTAGCACCTGTCTACAACATCCAGGGAAAGAAGACTGAATTCAGAGTCAGGTGAAAACACAATGAGCCAGGTGGGGCCCTGCCCAAAGAACTAGAGCTCCAGAATTTCTTCTCCATGCTGTCACTGACCTTCTGTGATACTGTGCATGTCGCCTCATCACTCTGTGTCTCATTTCTCAAATTATAAGAGGAAAAAAATGATATTTACCATTGAAATCTGCTAACATAAAAGTGCTCTACAGTTACACTTGCCTTGAAAACATTGGTAAAACTCCTGGTACATTAAATCTGCTCAGGCAGTTGCAGCCACTGGAAAGCAGAAGTAAGAGAACGTCCAGGTGCATTTGATAATAAAGACAAGAACTTTGCACGGTCTCCATACTGCTGGCAAATTATCAGCACATCCCACCTCAACAGGAAATGTAATCATGCTGAGATCTGAAATATCACCTTGGCTAACAGGCCCAGAAAAAGGACATGTTCTGCCATGGGATAAAGTACTGGACACGGATACAACACTAAACTAGAACTACAAGATCTTTTAAAATCTTCACCAAAGCACATTCTCTTATGCTCTTTGAGAGGGATGTACTCTCACAGCCTCTCTTCTATGAAGCAAGAGCAGCCCCAACAAGGTCACTATTAGAAAGCAGACACAGCAGGAGACTTACCATAATTTCTGGAATCCATCTGTTTGAACACTCCAATCACTTCTGCAGAATACCCAATATCGACCTCAAATCGCAAGCGAGAGACAAGCACACACTTCCCTTTGACAAGGGCTGAGGGTTTCTTCCAGTTCTTACACATCTTCAAGAGGGATTTCACATCGACCCCACTGCCAACGAAATGAGAGCCTGGTGCCAAGCCAATGGTATTTTCTCCTTCCAGTGGTGCCAGAATTACTGATGAAAGTTGATTTGCTGCTTCCACTATGGAGAAAAGCATAGAGATGTAGGAAAGAATTAATAACAAAGAACACACACAAGTTTAAAAGGAATGATGATTCCTTGCTTTCATTCACAGGGACAAAGAACAGAGAGAGCAATGGCCTGGAGGAGCAGGTTGGTGGGATTTTCCACAGCAGGGGCAAAGGGAACATGTGACAGTAAGTGAACAAGGGCCTGTCCAGCATTGTGATTGCACTAAGCTCTCTCTCTGTTAGCAATCCTAAAATGTGGCTCCCTAGGCCAGGGCAAGCAATCCGCAGAAGCACATTTAGCAGTAAATTGCACACAGCCATACAGTGCTTTCACTCAGAAAATCACAGGGACAGGGGCATGGTGATCAATAGCATGCGTCTGAAAAGATGGGAAGGTGCTTCTGTAAACAGCAAAGGAGAAAGATTTAAAAATATCTGCCTCCTGCCTTATGTCAGTGTCTGATAGACAGTCCATCTAGGATGAATGCTGTGTATTCACAATGCTGTAGGAAGGAATCCAGTCCAAATTCCTAAATCTCTTTTGTTACAATTTCAGTTCATTACCCTTTACTCTGTGTCTTACAGTTAGACTCCTGCTTCCGCCCAGCCATCTGCACTCCTGTCTCACCCATCAGCAGCAATCACCTCTGTCACAATGCCAGGGCATGCAGAGAGGAGGGACACAGCATTTTACAGATGTTAGCCTGAGAACAGAGCTATTCACAGTAATAAACATGCCACTTATCCCTGTGTTTCTCTGCCAATCTATACCCATGTGCTGTCTTTATTATTGTAACTGAACTCTGATGGTTGAGGAATGGGAATACTATTTCTTATATTTTTAACAGCACCAAAGTAGTGAAGTTTGTCCCAAGCCTCCACCTCACAGATACTACACTAACACAAAGATTCATGAACATCTCCAGAGTGCATTAGACTCAAAAGCAAGGGACCATTAAGCACACTCTGCCTCCAAGACCTTGTGGAGAGGCAACTTCCCCTCTTTGGGAGCTGTTTAGAATAAATTCAGGTGAATCCAGTCCTTTGAGCATTGAGCTAAACATCGTGATCCACTCTGCTTCTTTTTAAATAGTCCAGGAAATGGATACGCAACAAAAAAGTACAAACTTTAAGTACAGTAGTCAAGATGTGAAAATGGAGAAAGAAATTCAGACAATTTCTTTCTAATCAATTAATAAATAAACCATTTGGATATAATCCAACCTTATTTTAAAATAAGTGACTTCGTGAATAAATCCAAGCATTTGAGATTTCTACTCCAAATAAAAAGTTTAAGAGCACCCACTGAAAATGATTTTTAAATTAGAGGAACAGGAAACCACCAGTTTAGACCTTCTCCTGCCAGTGCACCAAGCAAAAGATTTTAGATGTTACTGGCTTAGCATTGTGTAGTTAGAGCTCACCTCTATGACTAATACAGAAAGAAATTAGAGGGGAAAAAGCATATTTTACTCCTTTATTTCAACATTTATTTCTAAGTTTGAGTGCATGTTTAATTTATAGTAAAAACAAAAAAAAGGTGATACAGGACCATATTATTCAGAAAAACTAAATTACAAGTGAGAACTTTAAAAAAATTGCTTTACACTTTCATATTTTCAAGGCCCTTTTAAGTCAGTTCCCTTTTCTCAGGTTATTTTCCCCCAATTTCACTGGCCAGTGTTGATCACATATTGTCTTCACTTGTAAACAGGAACTTTCCACAGAGTACTCATATATTTGATAGCTTTAAAGAAAAATGCCTGATTTCTAAAAACCGTTCTCTTCATTTGCAAGCTCCTTGGTACAGAGACTCTGCTCTCATCTGTACTTGATACACTTCAAGCAAGCCAACAGCATTTAAATTATAAATGTGCGGCAACCCACATGGGAAGCTAAAATACCAGCACTCAACTGTGGTCTTTTAAAGTGCTCAACACAGGCCTAATTCTGTTCCCACTGAAATCAATAGTGATTTATCACTCACTTCAATACAGTGTGCTTTTGAAAAGCTTACCTGAAGTGTTTGCCTCTATCATCTCTCAATCTTTCCAGAACAAAATGACACGAGAGGAAAAAAAAGATAAACCCACCCTTGTTATACCAAAAAAAAGGCAAATCCATTTTCAAGCTCACTCAAAACCCTGGAGAATTACACTTTATCCTTTTCTGACACACAAAATTAACACTAAAAGTGTTTAAATAAGAGCTATTTAAAAAGAAAATACATGAACGGGCCCAGAAATTAAGCATTAGCCACTGGAACACACTTAGTTTTCAAAACAAATTCAAAACAAGTACCAGAACAGCAGATAATTTTCCTATGATCTTGCTGGTTGCTGAAAAATTCAATGGCAGAAGAATACCTGCGCTTGGTATTTAGATTACATGAAAAACTAAATTATTTCTAACCAACTATCAGAAAAACGTTATGAGCTAGATGCCTAAAAGATGGGCATTATCTTTGAGTAGCACTACTTTTATTATTCAAGACATTAACAAAGCCAAACAATAACAATGGAAAGCAGGGGACGGAAGGCAGTGTCAAGATTCCGTTTGTTTTTTACCATTCAACATTTACTTACAGAGACTGCTGTAATCTTCCATTCTGAAATTCCATTTTTTCATAGCAGGATCTAAAGTAGGGCAAGAGTAACAGGGCAGAATATGAATCATTTGGGGCAGGAAAAAAGTGGTGGTGTGAAACGTTCATGCGAGGTAAAAGTATTCAATCTACTCACGCAAACTTTTTGCCACACATCTGAAAAACAGTTTTGCCCAAGTTTTTAGCTACATGACACCAAAAAAAGCCAAGGGCAATATCAATACTAAGACAAGAAGAATGCAACAGCCATTCACAAGGATCAGCAACACATGAGGGAAAACAAAAATAAAATATAACAAATAAAGGCAGGGGGAAAAGATCAGAAGCAAGACAAAAGGGGGAGATTCCACTGCTCTCTGTAACCCAGTAAAAAGAATCAGCTCATAACCTGAACTATAGCAGAAGTGACCCATTTTCACATCCCAATTTATCAATAACTTCGCTTCCTTCACTTCCAAAATACTCTGACCAGCTGCTGCCACTAAACTTCTCAGAGCACTGTTCATAAAGCAAGGCTTCTGACTTCTTTTCTAAATCCAAGCTCAAGCTATTCATGTCCGGAATTTCTATCCAATTTAATCTGTATTTACTTCCTTAATCCCCCATTAATAGCACACACTCCACCCCAGCAACAGGTACACTGGTAAGAGCAAGTAGCAACTACAACAACAGCAGAGGCTGAAACTTCAATCCAACGTAAACCAGAGATAACAGCAAACAAACAATTCTTACCATAGGCTTTGCTTGGTACCTTCTTAAACACAGCAATAAGTTCAGCATTATACCCTATTTCGACCTGGAATCGGTCTTCCCCATATTTCACACATTTTCCTTTTGTAACATTACTCGCTTTCTTGTGAGAGGCAGCTTCAAAGGCAGAGTCCACACCAGCAGAGCTGGTCAGCTTCTGCATCCTACCACTGGCCTGAGAGACAAAACCTCCCCCTGTTCTTTCTGTCGGTCTGTTTATGTTCATCAGCATTTCTGAATCACTGAGGGCGGTGCTGCTTGGTGGTGAAACATATTTAATGGCAGATTTGTTCTGAGTTTGTAAACCTTTACTACCATCAGAGTGCCCGTTATCAATTAATCTTGGATGAGGTGGTCCTGTGGGGTTCTTGAAAGCTGAGTAGCATTTGGGCTGCTGGAACGTTCCATGATTAATTGAAGTGTGTTGTCCACGTTCCTGACTACCAGCATCCAAGTAATGTCTATGGGAGTAACTCAGAGAATTTGGGATCGTTGCAGGGAACTGCTTAAGGCCACTTGCTTGTTCCGAGTCCTCTGAACAACTCTTTTGCTGCTCTCTGTGCGAGCCAGCCATCTGTTGGTTTGCTGTGTAATGGTTATAGCCTTTCTGGAGACAGCTCTTCTGCTCCACAGGCGTGTTTGGATTCTGTCGATGCTGGCTGGTGAACCTGACATGATTGTTGTCTTCCCTTGAGTTTCCCGGATTGCCCAGATTCTGTTCCTTCTGCAGAGGTGCAGCGATGCCCACATGCCCACCTCTCTGGGCTGCCAGCCTCTCTGCTCTCCTAGCCAACGCTAGCCGGCGGTTCTCTTCAATCCTCCTCTTTTGCTCCTCTGTAAGGCCTGATGACATCTTCAACAATTCCAACAATAAATCTGTACCAAAACTACATTGGGAATTAACCACAGAAGCACCTGCTTCTTTACAGGAAGGGAAGCCAGTCTACAGGAAGAAAAAAAAAAATCAAGAAGAAATTATTATTGTATTGATAACTTAGTGTTATTAGTGATTGAGTACTGCTGTAACTGATCCTACACAAATCTAGTGGTACAGCAATGCTGTCACATCAATACTGAGCCATTATCAGCAAGTAGATGGTGACAGACAATGATGAGGCCTTGCCTGCCAGTCCTGCATAGATAAAACATATGAAAAAAGGAGAAAACTCCTATTCCACTATAGTTCTGAGTAGTCTTCTCTGCAAATCCCAGCAGAACTAATAAAACAGCAAAGCACGGGGACACCCTGCACTGCAGAGCCAGCCCTGCAAAGGCACTTGCAGGCAAAGCAATACATCTCTGCACAGTCTTTGGTGGAACTCTATCCTACTTCGGGTACCTATCAGCAAAGATGGGACGATGCTCATCTTCCCTGTTCACCTTCGGTTCCTGGGTATCTCACAGAGCGTGGCAGACACATGCTGAACCCCACAGGACAGAGCCAGCTCCTCCCGACAAAGCTCCACTCGCAGGTCACGGACCTTCAGATAGAAGCGAGGACCTGGCTCCCATGACATCTCCCAGAAGCCCGCCTCGCTCCATCCGCTCGCTGTCCCATCTCCTGCGGGCTGCCCGCCCCCTCCGTTACTCACCTCCCTGCGAGCGGTGGGGTTCACCCCCTGCCCCCTCCTCTCCCATGGGCCGGGCAGGCTCCCGTCCCAAACTCCACGGAGGTCCCAGCCCACCCCTGTCCCTCGGGCCCCCCCGCCGGCCCCGGGGTCCCGGAGGTCAGGCCTTGTTTCCCCCCCGCTCACCGCCGGCGGTCACGGCCCGGAGCGCCGTCGAGAGACTACAGCTCCCAGCAGGCCCTGCGCCACCGCCCGGCGGCACCGACCGGCCGGGCGGGCGCAGCACGCCGGGAAAAAAGAGCAGCGCGCGAGGCGCGCGGAGCGCTGGGAAATGTAGTTTTCCGGTCGCGGCGCCATCTCGGGGCCGTTGGGGCTGCGGCGTCCCGTGGAGAGAGCCGGGACCCGGGGGCCGCCCCCTCTACCCGCTCAGGTCCCGTACGGGGTGCCGGGACTCTGCTGCCGGCCCCAGGCTGAGGCCTTGCCCCAGCCAGCACCCAGCGCTATACGGCCGGGGCGGACACCTCGCTGGCTGCCCCTGGTGTGTGGGTCTGGCATGCCAATGTGTGCAGTTCCTAAATGATGAGTGAGCGGAGTAAACAGTGGAGCTGAGGTGTGAGAAAGGGTGACGACACTTGTCATCAGTGAGGAAGTCTTTCCCCGGGGGTTAGGAGCAGCAGCTGGCATTGGTGCAAGGCTGCTCTGTCATTTTTGAATATTGGTGGTAGGTTGGAAAAGACCTCTGAGATCATCGAGTCCAACCTATGACCAAACACCACCATGTCAACCATGCCATGGCACTGAGTGCCACATCCAGTCTTTCCTTAAACACCTCCAGGGACGGTGACTCCACCGCCTCCCTGGGCAGCCCATTCCAATGTCTAATCACCCTTTCTGTGAAGAAATTCTTCCTGATGTCCAGCCTAAACCACCTAGCACAGCTTGAGGCTGTGTCCTCTCATCCTGTCCCTGGTTGTCTGGGAGAAGAGCCCTACCTCCATTAGCTACAATCTCCTTTCATGTGGTTGTAGAGAGTGATAAGGTCTCCCTTGAGCCTCCTTTTCTCCAGGCTAAACACCCCCAGCTCCCTCAGCTGCTCCTCACAGTACTTGTGCTCCAGACCCTTNAGTGCTGCCTGGGCTTGTTGTGGCTGAAGCGCAGGGCCTGGCGCTTGGTCATGTTGAATCTCATACCCTGGTCTCAGCCCATTCATCCAGCCTGTCCAGATTCCTCTGCAGAGTGACAGTCCAACCCAACTCGGTGTCATCCACAAATTTGCTAATGGTAAACTCGATCTTCTCATCTAGATTGCCAGTAAGCAGAACTGGGCCCAACACTGATCCCTGAGGACACTACTAGTGACCAGACAGATGAGAGGATGTGCCTGGAAAATGGAAGAGGACAGATGTCAGGGCTTTCTATAAGCAGAACACAAAAGAGGACACAGGAAACTACGGGCCCATTAGTATTACTCCAGGCCCTTGGAATGTAGTTCGGTCTTCCAAGAAACTATCACAAAGCAAATGAAGCAGGTGATTGGGAAAGCCAGCACAGATGTACTAGAGGCAAATCATGGCAGATTAACCTCATCGCCTTCTACAGCAAAATGACATTTTCTGTCTACATGGGGAGAGTAGTGGAGGTTGTTAACCTGGACTTCAGCAAAATATTTGACCATGTTTCCTACGGCCTCCTCCTGGATGAGTTGACCAGATAGACTGGAGGAGGGATCTGTGTAGGAAATTGGCTCCCAGGCCACTGCAGAAGGCAGCAATCGATGGGTTTTATGCAGGCTGGCAGCCTGCCACAAGTGCTGTCCCTCAGGGAGCGACACTGGGTCCCACACTGTTCAACAAATTACACTGGAAGAGGTTTCATCTAGATATGAGAAAGAAATTTTTTATATCGAGAACAATCAGTCATTGAAACAACCTCCCCAGGGACACAGGGGGGTCCCCATTTCTGAAGGTTTTCAAGATCCAATTGGACAGGGTGATAGATAACCTCATCTAGGCTCCCTTTCCCACAGAGGGTTAGATCAGATGGTGCTTTCGAGGTGCTTTCCAATTTGGGCTGGTTTATGATTTTGTGAACATCTTCAAAATAAGGTGATTACTCATACTTGTGTCAGTTGAAATAAAAGTTAAAATAAAAGGGCCTCCCAGGGTTTTAATTATACATGGGGCGTGATTATACACATCAAGATGCCCTTCCTGAACATGTTCCCCATGTGTGTGATCAGAGCAGTAACTGGGGAGAAAGCAGAGAAGAGGCTCTGGGGAGCACCATAACCTCCTCCCATCTCAGAATTTTACTACCCTGCCCAGTGGCAGGCCCAGAGCTGCCATCCTTGTCCCCAGACACCATTTTCTCCCACCTGACAGGCCCTTTGGCTCGGGACTCTGAAGCCAGCTGGCTGTTTCGCAGTTTATTCATTCTTCTCTCTGCTGGTTAATTAGAAAAGGTTACCATTAAATTGCTTCCTGATTAAGCAGCAGTGACTGCCATTAGTCAGGAGCTTGTCAGCCCGAGAAAAACAAGGCAGGCAGGAAGAATAAGGTGCAACTCAACACATACCACAACCCTGGGAGTGCTGTTCCTCACCTGGGAATCACACGCAGACGTGAGCACACCACATGCACACAGGCACTTGCACACACCACTTTTAAAGGAAACCACAGGCTAAGGAGACGTCTGGGTCCAGGGTTTTGTCCCAGCTTCTCTCAAGCAAAAAAAATCAAACCTTTTTACACGTTCCAGGTCCTCTTGCTGCAGAGCAGGTTTGTTAGGAAGGGATGCACAGCCCCATGGTCTCTGTGCAGGTCTTCTGCCTGTGCCCTTTCTTTCCCTGCAAGCCAGCAGACTCCAGGTGGCTACACAGCAGAGACAGAAAGGAGTGGATGAGAGACCCTTTTTCTCTCTTTCTTGTCGCACTTTTAACTGCCCAGAGCTAAACCAGATCCCAGTATCACATATGGACGAGAGAGAGAGGGAACATGCAGAGCATAACCCTGCAACTGTTTCCAGCCACCTTCTCCCTGCCAGCAGCTATCCAGTTCTAGGTCTCTGGCGATGGCTCCTTATGCTTTGAGAGATCTTGTGGGGAAAAAAAAAAACCAACTTGGGAAGAGTGAGAAAAGCCCCATTCAGGAACTGTCCCCAGCTCATGCAAATGCTGAGAGCAGAGCATCGTTTGCAGAGAGCTCTTGAGTTGCACGGTCAGGCAGACACAGACAGACGTTGAAGCATTTGCTCCATATGGCACAAGTTCAGCGAGACACAAGGAACAGCCCGGCCATGCAGAGAACAGACCTACAAAATGAGAGGCTGCTTGCAAGCAGTTTGCTGGTGCACTCCAGGTGTCCTTTCAGTCAGAACATGCTTCCAGCAGTGGCTTGGACTCACCCTCCACATACTGGGTCAGGGGCAGGGATGCAGAGTGAAAAGCCTGGGAGGACTGGGAGGCATAGTGCACCCTAGCTCTGCTGCAGAGGAAATGGTTCACCCGCTTCCAAAGAAATGCTCCATTCAGTGAAAAAAATTAAGGAAATGGGGTTCTCAGTGCTGTTCTTACCAAGATCTTTGCATCATTTGGATCATGCTCTAAACATCCTCTCATGGGCTAGGCTGGCTGACTGCTGGCTCCAAATGAGCCAGAACTGCCTGCATTGTACATCTTATATGAGCAGCAGCTAATATTGAATTACAAGTCACCCAAAACTCCAGAGCCATTCTGGAATTTCATGGATTATCCTTTGAGGGGTCTTGAGCTGCTCTTTACAGGTCCTACTGCTGTCACATTGAATATATTTGCCCCATTTCACCATCTTGCCAACACACCTTGGTGGTTCTCCACATGAACAGAGCTGACTTCCTTCCTCCTGGATGTATGGCCAGCCTGCTCTCTCTGCTGGGGCTGAATTGCATGCAGAGCTGCTGTGTGTAGCAAAGCTATCCAACGGAGAACTGGAAACCAGCCCAGGCTAAGGGTCCTGAGATGCCCCAGCTTCTGGGAGGGTTTCGGTAGCCCATACTGAGCTCAGAGACACCATAAGCAGTGCCCAAATGCACCAATCCTTGACCAGCTGTGGAGAACTTGTAGTTGGACCTTCTAAAATAAATTACTCCCATGTTCATGAGCCTTATCTGTTCCTAACCAGCTAAGACCAGTCAAGTGGTTGGACTGGGGACATACAGGTCAGCTTTTAAGAGAAGGTTATGGTGCAGGAGAGTCAGAGAAAGGCCTCTGGACTGTCAGAGCTTCTTCTAGTTGGGGAAACCTTTCTTTTGGGCTGCTAGGGTCTGACCTGAATACTCTTTACAAGACCTATGCTCTGTAGGCTGTGGGGTTGTGCTTCCTCTGCTCTGGTTTGGGATCCTCAAGGAGGTCTAAGCTGCCTAATGGGGAACTCGAGCCCTGGGCTTGGAGGGCCAGGGTGTGCTTGGGTTTGGGGAGATGCTGACTCTGCATCCACTACCATTACCTGGATTTCTTTTCTTAGACAACTGTTAATCTCCTCTACTTTCCCTCTGCTGTTGAGGCAGATCGAGGAGCATGGCCTGCTGGCCCAATTGACAGCTCAGGCCCTTTCCCTGACCATCTTTGTAGGACCAAAGATGAAATTTGGAGTTTGCTGAATCCTGCTGTCCTTGAAACTCTGATGAAAGAGCATCTGCAGAGGCTTTTCTGTGAGTTTTTCTAGCATGAGAAGGTTGCTCCCCTCCGCTGACTGCCAGCTCAGTGAAGACCACTTCTTTTTCCCTGCATTTTGGCCACCCAGTGCAAGAAAAACTACTCACCCTCCACTCTTTTGAAGCAGCCTCTTTTATCTACACAGCTTGTTCTTCCCTGGCATGCTGAAGCCTTCCTGCTCTTGTTTATAGTACAACCCCTCCAACAGCTTGCAGGGTCTCTTTTCTGCCTTCTGTCCTTCTTGGCTGGATTCCTCTCCATAGCTCCAGTCCAGAGCAATGGTCTGCACAGCACATGGCCCCTGCTTCACTGCCAGGCCATTGCCTTACTCACTGAACTGCTGCAAAGCTGAGTCTACTCCCGATCTTTTGTGTGATGCAGCCCAGGTGGGGGGCACAGCTCATTGGCACCCAGAACAAAGATGATTTAAAAGAGAAAAAAACCCACATCCTACACTGAGGTTCAAACAGTGTTTCCAAAGCTTCTGTGTTGCCAGCACTTAACACAATGTGAGCTGTGATCCAGCTGGGGTGAGGGCACTCGCAGTGTAGACTTTCCAGTATCTTATGCTTAAGATCAGGGCAGAGCACACCCCTCTGCTCGACACAACTGGTTGCAATTTTTTGTTCAGATGCTCAACAGAACTTTATCTTTGTGAAACAGAAGGATCCCAAGTTAGAAGGAAAGGCTTGTGTGCACACAGAGACAATTTAACTGCATAAGCTTTATTTCCTTAGGAAATGAGGTTAAACAAACCAAAGTTGCATTCCTAGTTCTATTCTGGAGCTTAAATAGTTGGCCTGGTTTTCAAGCTCAGAATAAGCAGCTAATCCTATGGCTTTAGTATTTATATGAAGCCAAATTTTGAGATCCTGTTTGTTAAAGCTAGCCACAGTTCTCTGCCCTTTCTCCTCCTGGTGCATGAGAGACCCAGAGATGGAGATATCCCTTAAGCAGTAGAATCAGAGGTCACTGGTGTGATATTACACCAGTGTAATATTAGTGGTCCTTTGCCCTTTCACAGGAGCAGCATCTTTCCTTGAAGGATCTCAAAGCATACTCCAGACCAAAAGGAGTTAGCAAAGCACCTCTGGAGTTCTGTGGGATGCAAGGTCTGATGCCAAGGGGTCTTCCAAGAGACAGACCCAGACTTGTGGCATACTCAAGACTTTCCTAAAAGCCCTGAGCTTACAGTAGGTTCTGATACAATTGTTTGCCATCCTGTGCTGTGACTTAGATGGCAGCAACGTAAGACCACTGCTTGAATTAGGAATGTGGACTCAGCAGAGGACTCTCTTCTATCCCAGTCTTCACTAAACCAATGATGCAGGAAGGTTGCTCTCATCTTAGAAACCTCTGTGAGTGCAGTTCTTGGAAAGTGAGCCAGAATCTGGCCTTGACAAACAGCACGCTTAAGCACATGCTCAACTTGAAGTGTGTGCTTAAGCTTGTTAAGCCTGCTCCTTCAACAGAGAAGATTTTCCTTTGTGTTGGGAGTCTTATCTGCTACAGAAGGGGGAAGTCACAAGGTGATTTGTTTGTTATATTTTGTATAGCAGCCTGATCTAGAAAACACTTGCTGTCAGCTGCAGTATTTTGCTACCAGCTTGTCTCAGTGATTTCCACTGGGCTCCATGGGATAGCAATTATTCCACAACAGGGAGTGCTCTTGAAGTGTCAGGGCAGTGTGCTTGCAAGGTACTGCTGCAATCTGCCCATACATCTCTTACGATAAACAACAAGGGTCATAGGCAATGGGATGTGCACGTGCTTGGTTTAGGGAGGGCATTTCCCCTTTTTGATTGTAGTAAAAATCGTAATAGCCAGATCCTGAGAAACAGCCATAAAGGTTCTGTTTAAAAGAATGTGACTACAGAAAGCAGATGCTCATCAAGTTAAATAAGGAATTTAATTAGCCGGCATTTTATCTTGTTTTCAGCAATATGATGACAAATCGCATCTTAATAAAATAACATTAGGGAGCAGCACAATTCCAGTGCTTCAGGAAATGAGAAGCAGTATAAGTTATAGGCCTGTTCCCACCAAAGAAGTCATTCCCATTCAGAAATCTGACATGCTGTTAAGATGGATAGTGTTTTAGCAAAATAGTCCTCTGGCATTTAGAAAGATTTACACCACTTTTGGCTTTAAAAGGCTTAATACAGCGTGGTGAGGGAGAAGGAGTGGCATGAATAGCTTAACAAGCTGGTAGTACAATTAATATTTTTTTTATTCCTGCACTGGCTCAGGTATGCAGGGTTCTTCACAAGTGAGTAGAACAAAGTTGTACTTTCCTCAGTGGGGCTATAAATAAACATAGATGTTATACATTGTACAGTAAGTAACAAATTTAGTGTTTGTCATGTAGTCAAATATGTCTAAATTAAACTACAAGCTCTCATTTGATGTTTTGTGTAACATACTGATTCTTGTCTAACCCTGAGAAAGGTTTATGAAGGATCCACAGAAAATTTGCTCATGAGCTGGTTTGAGAATTGCAAAAGTTTGTCTAAGTTCAACTTCTAGGACCCAAGAAACTACTGCTGTTTGGAATATTTATATCCAGTAAAAAGGATTACAAAGCATAAGAATGACAACAATAACACATGAGGAGAATTAGCTTAATTATACAAGAATAAAGGAACTACTTCTCCCATTCAGCATGGCTGTCCACTGAATCCTTTCTTTTGGCTATACCAGGGGTCAGACCCATGTTTTGGGTGACAGATCATGTGATTATCACATAGCTGTCTACTATAAAATGCACATTTTGATCCTAGATGATATATTGAGGCATTACATTTCCCTTGCTGATCATCTGTTTTAGCAGCAGTTATTTCTGGTGGTCTAATTGACGTTTTCCATCTTTCGTATTCAGAAGTTGCTTCATAGAAAGGAGAAAAGTGCAAGAGTTGTCTGATTGGATCTCTTTGTCATGCGAGGGTGCACACATAGAGAGACAGTACAAACACTGAGTTTATTGAATCAAAGGCAGTCAGTGCAGAAGTGTGGGTTGGGAGTGGGTCTCCTCTTTTAACAGGCAAGAAATTCCTTTTAAGATTATCTCGCAGGAGCCTGATTTAAGACTGAGTGTGGAAGAGTAAGCTTTTCTTTTCTCTCTTTCAGTGGAAAAAAAATTGAAATGTATTGACCTGGAAAATCCAAGCTCAGAAGCAGCAGCTGGGTTTTCAGCAAGTCCCTTGATTCTTTCCCTGTTGTCCATCTGGATTCACTGTAACACAGAGAAATCAAGCACTGCCTCTGAGGTCAAGTGAAGTTTGGAAATGGCCACCATTTCCATGTAATTTTGCCAGGATGGGGGGTGCTGCTCCATGCTCTGAGAGTGCTGCTGGATGTCAAGGCCTGTAAGCAGTGGTGGGGATGACTTTTCTCATTTGCAGAGCTGTTTGCAGAATTGGACCCTAAGCCCTCCTAGAGTGAACTGTGAAGCAATGCACAAATCAAATCAAGTTGCTGACTGAGATTGCATCATGGGACAATATCATGCTGACAGAATTTGAGGCTAAAAGCAGTGACATTCATGTCCTGCGATGTCTAATGCATCATATGGTTGTAAAGTGACAACTGAGTCCTGGAGGACAAAGACTAACCCCCATGTGCCCTGCAAATACTTTCCAGTCCACAGACAAATTAAAGACCAGGTCTTGAAAATCTTCTGATCAGTGCCTGAACTTGATCTCTTAACAGCAGAACAGGTAGTTCCCTCTGAATTTGCAGATGCTGTCAGGTTTTATTCATGGGCACGACACCTTGCAGTATTAATGTTCCCTGTGGATGCAACCAACTTTTCTTTATAGATTTTCCACACTTTTGTTAATTACTTAATTGGCACACAGTAGTATAAGAATTGAAGTGTATTCCTATAGGGTGGTCATACTTTAGGCAGGCACCAAGCTATTTGCAAGCTGAATTAAAAACAACTGGGAAAAACATTTTCAGTTGTCCCTGCTTCATCTCTGATTCCAGCAACAAAGCTGATATATTGCGAGGTACTGATCCCACTACCTGGGATTTGTCCAGGTTGAGAACTTATAAGCGTTTATTTGAGAGAAGAGGGAGAGAGAGGGAGAACACAGCTTGTATAAATCAGATTAAAGTATTGACAACTCCTAAGCAATGCTCATTCCAGGAGCAAACTCACTATGTGATAACACCCCTGCATTTTGAAAGCATGCCACTCTGCAATACCTGGTGGGTCATAAGTTCTTGAGGCTTAGTTCCTAGAAGAGGAAACAGGATTGCTGAAAAAGTTAAATGCTCTAGATGGAGATTGTCTGAATGATTTAATATGTGGGAAATTTAATAACCACTGGACTCTGCTCTAGTTGATGATTCAGAGTTATCTTGGATCAGAGTAGAGTAGAACACAGACTAAATGAAAAAATTAGGGTCTTGGCCCAAGCCTAGTGTGAAAACAACTCCACTGTGTGCCATGACTAACCTTGGCTTGCACATTTCAGTAGGAAGGCATGCTTAAATACAAACCTAAAAGTACAAACTTTTATCTCTTCTCTCGGTGTGGCTGCTGGATGTCACAACCATGAAATATAATAGTCAATGTGTATTATGAGTCCTTCTCTCTGCCTGGTCCACAGGTAATGTACATCTGTCTTTGATTTCAGCCACGGAGCTCAGCTCAGGCTGCAGGCACTGGTGCTTTTCTCTTGGGAGCCCTCGATGCACCCAGCAGCAAGGCAGCTTTGCCACCGGTGTCGAGTCTGGGCTTGACTTTGTGACTGTCACCCTGGCATGTTGTATCAGCACTAAAAAGCCCTGTGTTATTTTCCCTCTTTCACACACACACAGAGGCAGTTGAGCACTAGCAGATGGGAAAAGAAAATAGATAAATAAAAGTGTCAGCAGGATGAATTGATTTGCACTTGGTCTCCTCTCATCTCTCTGCATATGTCTGCTGGTATGTAAAGATCACACAACCAAGGGACTTAGCACTGACCTGGAAAATTTATATCACTGAACATAAAAATGAATCAAGAAGAAAAATGTAGGAAGGAGGTGGTCAGGGAAGAGAACAAAAGGAGATTAATTTTTTTTCTCTTGTACATGAGGATTTCATTGGGACAGTGATTTTATGGGATCACGTGGTGCCAGTGCTACTGCAGGTGCAACTCTGCTTCAGAGAAAAGAGACCATGTGGGCAGTATCCTGTGCTGAGATCTCTCAAGGTTTTGATCCTTTTCTGCCTAAATGAGGGTTCCCCAAATGGAGTCAGAGCCAGTCAGGGGTGAGCTCAGCAGCAGAGTCCCAACACATGGTGGCTTCAGATAGAAAAGACTCCATCTCTGACTGCAGGTTCTGATACCACGCACCCAGCTTCAGGGAGAGCAGGAGAATATATCTCAGTGTACTCTGGGCCAATTCCCCTGTGATCTTCCAGTTTTTCATTAAGCCTTGATGCTTAGCGTGGAAGTCATCAGGATCACAGCAGGTTCAACAGTGGAATGAGGTTCAAATTTTGCCTGTGTTTTATGCACGGAAACCTTCATTTTTAGAAAATGCTGGAAACTTTTTTTCCTAAGGCACTATCCTCCAGGGCATCCTTGCCTCCTTTTCATTGCTAGTTTCTACACAAATGCAGGATCTTTGGTGCTTAGTCACTCTACTCTTCCTGCTGTTTATTGCCTCCAACGGGCATAATTCTCTTCTTAGGAGACCTTTGCGAGTTGCTGTGGAGGAGCCGTGGGCTGTTGTCATCCCGTTTCCAGGGGGCAATAAACAGCAGCAGTCAAACTTCCATGGAAGAAAGATTGTGCGATTATTCAGTCATAAAAAGAGGGAAGAGAAATAGAGGTATATTGCATGTGTTCTTACTTGCACATCACACAAGGATGTGCAAATTGCTCTCAAAGAGAACCATGCTATGAGGTAAAAAAATTCCCTATGCAGTGCTTTGCTGCTGACTCGAAGCGGGAATTCTCTTGCTGTGCCTCAGTTTCCCAATACAAATCAAAGGAGTTTTAGCTCTTCCCATCTAACTTAAGTGCTTTCGGGGCTAGGAATTTATTTATGTCCTTACAGGGCAGGTCAGGAAGGCAGGGTTATGAGTTTGGGGATGATGCAGGGAGAGAAGGGTTTCCTGGGGTTGACAGCTTGTGTTTTCCCCCTCTTCTTGAATGAGAGCAAACATTTGTCTGGGAAGAAGATCCAGAGAGACCACACTAGTCTTAAGATGGAAAGGGCTGGTATTAGAGTCAGCCCATCACCACAGTCATCTGCATTATGACCTGAGGGTTAAAAATCATCACCAGAGAGAGCCCAAGCCTGTTAGGAAGGAAAAGCCCCTTTCGCAGCATGGAAGTGCTGCCTATGTGCAGACACTGGCTCAGAAGCCAATGCTTTTGAGGGTTTCCTTTTAGGTCTGTGAGACTGAATATTTCAGTCTACTGGGACCAAGTCATTAGGAGCTGCATGACTCCAAAGACCAGAGGAGATTTCCAGCTCATCAGCAATGAGGATTTATCCCACAGGGGAACCCAGACACTCACCACCTTTATGGAGGTGTTCAGCTTGTGGCAGCATCCATCCCTAAAATGCTCCCCCACATTAAAATGTAATTACAAAACTCTTTAACTACATAAGCTTCTAAATCAATTAATTATCTTGGCAAGAAAATGTGTATGGTTTTGAAAACTCCTTTTAATTAACATAAAGTGCATTAGGAAGCAGTAGATCTGGGCCATCACTTGGACATAACAGTCTCTCACTTCATATGCACCTGAGGCCCTGGGAGAGTGTCAATGCGATGTTTAAACTCCCTTTCAAATACTGTGTCTGGGCCATATGCAAGGCCAAGACCTCCTTTTCAGAACAAAATTTCCATTCTGAGGTACTATTGGGGGATGCTCCCTAGAAATGCAATGGTCAAAAATCAATTCCTGTTTCCATGGGTGTAAATCCACTAGCTTTTCCCACTCACCGCTCTTCTATTTCTCTCTGCTTTCATTGTCTGTACCATGCCACCTCCAACAGCCCTGCCTTTAAATCCACACTCCTCTCTTCCTGATGGAGCCTTCAGTTCATTCATTGACAGACACTGCATTTGTCCCTTGTGCAAAGGTGCAGGGAGAGGTCACCAAGGAGAGCGATACCTGCCAATGGAATCTTTGTGCACTTATTAGCAACAGTTGTGAGCTTTCCTGTGTTTCTGATGTGCCTTGGAGCATATTCAGGGCAAGAGAGAGAGACAACACAGCATCTTGATAGACTGTGGGTCAGCCCAGTGTTTTGTACCTGACATTTCCAGGCAGATGTGGAAGCCTACTGCCTTCTTCTGTGAAAATGATGTGGAACTGGTGCATATGGTGGATAATTCTTCAGCATAGGGAGACACTAGGATGTCCTCCTGCAAGGTACTTCAGTGTGCCTTTCTCTCATCTCCAGTGTCCCCGCTCTTCTCGAGACCCATTATATGCAATGACGATCGCTTAGGAGACACCTAAAAAGGTCTTCTTCTCATGTCTGGGTCTTAGCCCCTGCCAACATGGAAACTCACCTACTAGTGATGAAACTAAGAAGATTATGTGGCTTGTAAGCAACTTCACTACCTGCACTGTACTTATGCAGCATGTGTATATCTGCCTGCTGATCCAGAAACAAGATGTTGTAGATGGGGAAGTTACCTGGGCAGCCTAAGATGTTAAATCCTAAGATCCATATTGGTAAGAATTTGGGGAAACAGTCTCAAATGTCCAAGATGTTTATTATACTGAAGCAGAACTGTAGTCAAGAAGGATCTCAGCTCAGCACAGGATTCACAGGATTCATAGGATTAATCTCCTGGACAGCGTGGTGTGGTGTCTCCATGCATGACTCCTTTATGCCAGGTATGGGTCGTCCCGAGGACAGACACTCAGTCTTCCCATACAAAATTGTTGCTTTTTTCTTGAGTATGGCAGTGTCGTGCCAGATGATGGTTCTAGGGGGAATATCCTCAGTGTTACTGTGTCTGATGATGAATCCCAGTAGCTAAACAAGTGCCAGATGACATTCTAGATCCTTTCCATTCACCTGGATTTGGAGAGCATGGAACATCTCTCAGGATCAGTCCCTAATGAGCTTGTTTAACAACATTGTTTTTTCTCTAAATCCCCTGTCAGACAAGTGTAAGCTAGTTCTAGGGCTGCTGGTGTGTGACTAAAATAACATACATCTGAGAATGCAATTAGACACTTGAAACAAATTTGACTTGACTTAGGAGAGTAGTGGAAATATCCAAGGGACCTTTGATTATAAACTTTCTTTCTTTTTTTTAATGTCTAATTTCCAGGTCCTTTTAGGCTTGGGATTTCATGACAATTACTACATTCCTGGATAGTTAAAACCACTCAGCATTTGGCTGAATGCCTTCTGAAGATATCCTGAAACACACCATCTATTGCAGCTGCTCTATTCCAGTCACAGTTCTGACTAGTCATCCAAGCGGACAAGGAATTCCTTTTGTAGGAGGTAGTGTAGGACTTGTTACCAGGAAAGCTCCATGTCTGAAATTGTCTAGTCCTGAAGACAAGTGCTGTGGCATTGCAAGTTTGAATTTTAAATCCAGAGCCTAAAGGAGGAAAGGTGGGGGCTGTCCTCATCAGCAATAGTATCTTCTTACCCACATTCTCCTGCACATTGACTGGCCTCAAGCCTGCTTGTAGAGAAAGCTCAATAAAACAAAGACCTGGATTTCTTCCTGAACCTAGGGAAAAAGATGTGCAGTTGTACTTCGCTTTGCTTGGGGTCCTGTTGCTGGACATGCCTGGTTTTTCAAAAAAGAACCAATCCTTTTCTCCCCTTTGTAGAGAGCAAGCTGCCTTGGAAATAGAAAAATTTGCTGTATATCAATTCAGAGACAGACCATGATTTTTGCAGGGATAGAGCAAGTGGAAGTTCAGTCCCTGCTTGGGGAGAAAGCAATAGCACAGGAACTCCCTGTATGCAGTGTGATGACTTTTGCTCCAGTCCAAGACAGCAGATATATCAAGGCACCACACTCCAGAAATTATTTGTGATCTCCTCTGAGAAGATCATTCCAATCACTATAAGGATTATTTCTGAACGTTTAGAAGATGCATAAACCCCACCTGCTCAGCCCAGCTTTCCAGCAGCAACATCCTTTGCATCAGCACATTTGCAAATGTCCAGAAAGAAAGACCAAAAAAAATGTGACAGAGCTGCCTCCAGCCTCTGGCTGCAACTGCCCACAAGCTTCCTCAACTGAGTTATGGTAATTACATCACTTGAGATTTATTTAATATCTCTGTCCAGGAAAAAGAACTAGGAAGTCTGACTGTGACAAGCAAACAGGGGGTACTCAGCTGATGAGCACCTCCCCATCACTGAGAGAGCAGCAGGAACCTTCGATGTATTGGATTTAAGTAATGGTTTGCCAGAGGGATGGGGCCCACGCCATGGCAATCAAAGCTCCACTGCACCATTAAGGAGCTGTAAGTGGAGCAGGAGAGCGCAGTGCAGCTATTGACCGAGTAGGTGGGCATGAAAATGGGTTTAGGTAACTGTTTACTTCCTGAGAGATGGAAAACACAAAGGAATGTTTCTCTGGCAGCTTTCTGTTTCCTTGATCCTCTCTGTCTACATCAGCATTTATATTGTCTGTCTCTCACATGCTTGTGCACAATGACCAGTGTGCTGAGTTCAAGCTGTTCAGCTGCAGTCCACATAATGCTTTCCTGCTTGCATTTGCCCTCTCACTATCTCTGCCATTTTTTTAAAAATCCCTGAACTAACAACATAAAAAATAAAAATTTGCTGGTATGATTTTATGTCAGGCTGCCACACAGGCAGATCAAGTATTGATGCAGCTCTAGCCACTCTTTTTCTTCCTTCCTCCACCCCCTCTGCACTGAGCGATAGCTTGTACAGAGAGGTGAAGAGGAGGCACATGAATAGCAATACTTTTTTTGTCCTTGTTGAGGGAGTAGCTAAGGGCAAATGGGCCCACACTGTGCTTTAGATAACCAGTGTCAGAGTGTCTGCCATGAGACTGACCTGCAGCCTGACACCTGAATCCTTCTGTAACAAAGAGGCCTGCAGGTCTGTGCCAAGATGCCTGGACATCTCTCCATCTAATTTCCCAGTCAGTAGCTTGGATGTAAGCAACCAAGAGGAACCAGTTCTCCACTTTTAGTTGATTGAGTCACATGTTTTTTCTTCCTCTTTCTGTACCTGAGGAGGGCAGAGGTAGTCTCTGCCAGAGCTGATGCCTCCCATACTTATCCTCCTTATGTTACCCTCTTGCCTGTTAGTGGGCTCAAGAGACAATGGATCAAAACTCCCAGAAACAGGTCCTTCTGCAAAAGAAGGTGCTGCCCATCATTTGCTGCACATTGCTTCCTGTGAAGCAAAATCAGGAAGGCTGAGCTGGCCTCCTAACAGCTCCTGACTCTCACTGGGATCTCACCAAAGTGTCTTGGACCAGCTCTTTCCAGTGCAAGCATTTTAAGCAAGGCACCTCGATCCATACCAAGGGGCCTGAATGCAGCATTCAAGTGTGAAAACACTGGCAGCTGTCCCATTTACCAAAACAGGAATAATAGTACCCACTCACCTCTGCGAAGCATATGGATCACCTCCGATTTATTATTTGTTTTATTTATTTTGTCACATTTATCAGCCATTCAACTCTCTGGGCACGCAGCCCATACATTAAAACCCATAGTATAACACAAAGATCATCTCTACCCTGAGAATATCCTTTCTGTAAAACCAGGCGTGGGCAGGAGGGAAGGATGAAAGATGCTTTACACAAGCAAAGGATGACAACGATATATTTTTCTCCAATTCTGTTATTGATGGAACCATTCTGAAAATGTTGGTGACATCAAGACAAGAAGATGGGAGCAATAAAAAGCATAGGGAGTGGTGGTGGAAAGCCATCCTGGAGCATGGACACAGAGACTCGGCCTCTAGCCAACCTGTCTCACACACAGGAAGTCTCTAAAATGCTCTTTCCATTATTATTTCTTTAATGACCCCATTAGACACGTATGAAATTCTGAGAAGCCTTAAGTATGTTGTAGACAGCCACACTGGCAAATCTGCCCAGTTTTTCTGAGGAATGGCAGGCTGCATTGATGAATGTTTTAAAGCATCCCAATGTGTAATTTATTTCCTGGAAATTAATTGCATGTGCTGGTTTCATTTTCCTGTAGCAAATAATCAGTCTGCTCCTTTTTAATTAGGTAACAACATAGATTCCTCTTCTAATCATGACACGATGGTTTATGCACATCATGTCTTCTTCTGTGGGAAACAATTTCAAATAATTGTCTAGAGTCCAGCACAACTTCTAAGAGACATGAGGTTATTTATCAGTGGTATTGCCTAGGTCACTGCCGATGAAGACTTTGTGCACAAGACCAGCTAAAGAACCCAGACTGGGCATTAGTGCATGCAATGGCCTCCTGAAGGAGACATTTAAGGAAGAAACCAAATTAAGGAGCCTGAAATTTCAATGGCATTGACATGATGTCACACCCAAGCACCAAGAGGCGTGTCTCATCTCGCAGATATTCATTGGTCCCTGAGCTGAGACATTGCACTGACATTAGCCATATTGCATAGACTGTATCAATAATCTATATCAATAATACTTTTGGTCCACATCAAACTCAGCACCATTGTCAGCTGTTCCAGCTGGAATGGTAAATACCAAGTCCCAGTGGAGTCCTAAGTTTCTCCTTGCATTCAGAGGCTGCGTGGGTCTGCAAGGACACACATAGCAGGATGGTGTGGGGAAAGCCACTTCTGCTGATGATTGCAGAGAAAAGCTAATGGCCTCCAGCAGCTGCTACTTAAAATTTTCAAACAGGCTGAGAGAGTAAAAACTATTGGCCTTGGCATCCATTCATTACTTGCAGCAAAACTCTAATTAAGCAAGAATGTTCAGTCATATTTACCCTCCACTGGGCTACAAGGAACCCATATTTCTACTGAAATACATGCTACTTAAACAAAACAAATCTATCAGCAAAAAACGCTGCTGGAGTAAAATGCAATAATAATATCACAGCTATTAGACCGTGAAATCCTCTGCAACAAATTAATCTGCTAGGGAAAAGTTTGTTGGTGGGATTTCGGCTTCCTGCTGGGAACCTGTAAAACCCGCACCACTGCCCGAGACGTCGCCGCACTCGCGGCCTCTGCCTCCTGCCCCTGCAAGTTCCCGTGTGTCACAGGTCCCCGCAGCGGCCGGTGGGAGGTGGAAACCCGCCTGGAACACGCCGAGGCGCAGAGGCTTCGCCGCCTTCCGGCTGCCCCTTGGCGGCGGGGCCGCGGCCGCAGGGCCGG